>CAUYRH010081022.1:0-27189 GCA_963574655.1 Perodicticus potto
TTGCTTCCCTGGAAGGGTTTCTGACAGGTGGCACACACTCCATAAATATTTTTTGAGCAAAAGGATTAATACATTTGCATAATCTTAACCCCATATGTTTAAATGGAATTTGCTGTTAAAAATCTCCTATAAGGCAGGGCATTACCTTGGACTGTGCCCAGGGCCTGCGTGCTTATACATATGGGGACAGGGGAAGAATTCGGTGCTTTATCCTTTATGACTTGCACACACTATCTGGTGCAGGAAAAGGTGTCCTGATTCTCTGTACCCTGTAGTGTCATACAATGTCTCAAATGCAGGAAACCACAGCAAATCAATGTAACTACAGTTGCAGGATGTGATCACATCCTATGCCATAGTAAGCTTAGGAATTACAATTGTTGGGCCTGTCAAGGTGGCTCACGCCGTAATCCTAGCATGCTGAGAGGCCAAGGCAGGAGAATTGCTTGAGGTCAAGACTTCAAGACCAGGCTGAGCCAGAGCGAGACCTCATCTCTAAAATTAGCCAGCCGTTGTGTTGGGCACCTGTAGTCCCCACTACTCGAGAAGCTGAGGCAAAAGAATCACTTGAGCCCAAGAGTTTGAGGTTGCTGTGACCTGTGATACCACAGCACTCTACCAAGGGTGACGATGTGAGACTCTGTCTCAAAAGAAAAGAAAAGAATTATATTTGTTTATCATCGCCCAACTTTGTCAGTTGTGAGCTCTCCCATTTCTAAGACTAAGCTCTGTAATTTTTTTCTTTTTAATTGTGGTAAACTGTATATCACATAAAATTTGTCTTTCTTGCCATTCTTTTCTTTTTTCTTTGTAGTTTTTGACTGAGGCTGGCTTTGAACCTACCACCTCTGGCATATGGTGCTGGCGCCCTACTCCTTTGAGCCACAGGTGCCGGCTCTTACCATTCTTAAGTATAGAGTTCAATATTACTGGGAACATTCTGTGGTTTATGCAATCATTACCACCATCCATGTCCAGAACTTCCATACTCCCTGGTAACCACCATTCTCCTCTCTGTCTCTGTGAACATGAGTACTCTAGGTACCTTATATAAGGGGAATCATTCAATATTTGTCTTTTGACTGGGTTATTTCATTCAGCAGACTGTCCTTGGAATTCATCCATGGTGTAGCTTGTGTGAGAATTCCCTTCCTTTCTAAGGCTGAATGAGGTTCCAGTGTACGTATGTGCCCTTTATCCTTCAATAAAGACCCTGGGCTGCTCCTCCTTGTGTGTTTGCGTATTTGTTAGGATTATCCAAATTTTTATTTTCATTCTGTTTATTTATTTACATTATTTCAAGTCAGTACAAAGGTACATAGAATTAGGTTGCTTTTTTTTTTTTTTTTTTTTTGCAGTTTTTGGCTGGGGCTGGGTTTGAACCCTCCACCTCCAGTATATGGGGCTGGTGCCTTAATCCTTTGAGCCACAGGCACCGCCTGAATTAGGTTACATTATTTAGGTTTGTAAGGTAAAGTCCAAAGTCCGAGTTGTAGCTGTATCCTTCACCCAGGAAGAGTGCCAATACCCCTACATTGTGCCCGATAGGTGGGAACTTACCAAGTGCCCTCCCCCAATTCTTGAATTAAATTGTTTTTCTTTCTCTTATGTGGGCCTGGGCCTGTAGTTGTTAATCTATTAGTTTCAGATTAGAAATGAGCCCCTGGGATGCTCGCTTTTTCATTCTTGAAATATTTTAATTAGAAGAATGTTCTCCAGAACTTTCCAGGTGAATATAAAAAAATGCAAAGTCTTCATCTTTTTTTATTTCTGAATAGTATTCCATGGTATCCATATACCACAGTTTGTTGATCACTGTAGGGGTTGATGGGCACTTGGGTGTTCTAAGGGTGTTTCCTCAAAACTGGTATTGAGCACACATGATGCTTGTTTTTCCAGTCCTGTGATACTTAGGAGAATGTTCTCCAAATCCATCCAGGTTGTTACAAAGGATGCACAATTTCCATCTTTTTTAGGACTGAATAGTTTTCCATGGTGTGCACAAACCACAGTTTATTAATCCGTTCACGTGTTGGTGGGCTCTTGGGTTGTTTTCACATCTTTGTGAATTGAGTGGCTATGAACATTCTAGTGCAAATGTCCCTGTAGTAAAATGTCTTTTTTCCTTTGGGTAAATGCCTAGTGGTGGAATTGTGGGTTAAATGGCAGGTCTGCTCTCAGTTCTTTGAGGACTCTCCATACTTCTCCGTAGAGGCTGTACTGTTTGCAGTCCCACCAACAGTATGCGAGTGTTCCCTTCTCTCTACACCCACGCCAGCAACTGTTGCTTGGGGACCTTCTCACTGGAGTGAGGTGATACCTCACACTTAGCACTTAGCACTTATAATTTTGACTCAAACTGCAAAAACAATTCATATAATCAAAACATATGTGCCCCTGTAATATTCTGAAACAATTTTTTAAGTAATTTTATATATATATATATATATACACACATATATATACATATATATATGTATACATACATATATGTATATATAAAAGAGAATAGTCCAGTCGAGACTCAACATTAGATTGTCTGGTATTTGATACCCTATCACTGCACAGTAAAACATCCCAAAACTTACTAGCTTAAATCAACAACCTTTTATCTATTAACGAGTTTGCACCCTGGGCTGGGCTGGGCTGGGTGCTGCTTCTGCTGGTCTTGTGGGCGGTCACACCATGTGGACACTTTGACCTGGCAGGTCAGCCAGGGTACCTGCACCTGGAAAGACAGCTTCCAGTGACACAAGGACACAGCCTCCAGCCCTTCCTCCCGCAGGGACTTCCTGTCTCAGAACGGGACTTCCAGTCTCAGAATGTGGCTTCCACTGCTTATTGGTCAAAGTAATCACAGGGCCACCCAGATTCAAGGCGAGGAGAGAGACATCACTTCTTGATGGAGGGGGATCAAGCCACATTGCGAAGGAGCCCATAAGACGGGAGACGTTGCTGCAGGGTCTCTGGGAATGTCACCTGCCACAGCTGATGTGTGGAAAGCTGGATGAGCAAATGAGATGTGTGATAGGTTAGCCTGCATCCATCATGTTAATCTCCCCAAAAGGAACCTTCACAACAACTAGCATCCTCCGTGAAAGACACCTTTCACCTCAAGGACATGGAAAACAAGGTCTCTGCCTTAGTGTGTAGTTAGGAGATAAAATGCATGAGAGAAAAACAACTATAAAGGTACGGGTTCATTCAACAAAAATAGAGGGTGCCAAAAATACATGTACACAATTTAAGAAGGGAGAAAATGATATTAAAATTGTAATACTCAAGTCACATTTGACTTCTGTAACTGTAAGAGGCACAAGATACAATGTACAAGATAATAAATGTGATCAGTATATACTGAGTATTACAATTTTAGTACAGTTTTTTTTCCTTTCTCAAAATGCATACGTGGTTTTTTGGCACCTTCTGTATATTTTGGATATTTATACCCCCAGGTAACATGTAATTTTCTAAAGATAGCTTTAAGGCCGATATTCATACTTATCTAACTACAACCACCATAATTTTTTAAAAAGAAATGAATCACAAAAGCAGCTTTTGAGGGGAGACTCCTAGGTGTTGGGAACTATCCCAAGCATGGTCTCTGTGAATCCTTTCTAAGCGCTGCAAAGCAAGCCCCAAGTTAGTCATTCTACAGGGGAAAAAACTGAAGCTTCAGGGGCTGACTACCCTCAAAACAACAGTCACTCCTAAAATATTTGCTAATACATTGGCTGAGTAAGCCTTAGTTACAGAGACCATCAGAACGTATTTTAGAAATGCTATTGTTTATATATATATATATATATATATATATATATAGTTGTTGTTGTTGTTTTTGTTGTTTTAAATTTCCAATTTTACCCAACCAAGATGCCCTGGATTTGAGCAACTCTCTGCTATGATGCAAGGCTGCGATTCAGTCTTCATAGTGCCCTGTGTCTTCACGTAGGACTGGAAAACATTCACGAAGCATCTACACGTACATTTAAGAGCTTGTCCTAATAGTCCTAATATTGAAAGCCAGTGAAAGCTTCTGTCTGATGTCTCCCAACACCACTCAAATCTGGCACCAACTTTTTCTCAAATAACTGTAAGAGTGTCTTGGGACCTAACTGGAAAATGCTCTTTTTTTCCTCTTCCTGCCTTTGCCTCCCACAAGGCTCCAGCAGAGCTCCGTTGGGCCCAAGCCTTTTCCCTGCTGAGGGCGGGATGCTTCCTCACACATTCAGCCAGAGGAAGAGGTGGACAGAGCCTGGAGGCGGCCAGTGCTCAGCGGGGGCCTCAGGCTGGAGACAGAGCCCAAGCCAGAAGTCCCTGGAGGGAGGAGTGAGCAGGGGAAAAGAATAGAGGGGCTGAGCAGATAAGAATCTCCCTCCTTTTCCTTGTCCCTCGGTGCTGGCCGCTGGGGCTCGCCCCCCTGGGCCTTTTAACTGTCAGGGAGCCAGTGCCAAGCGCTGGGCCAAGTCATCGGCGATGACATGTGAGTTGTGTGTGTTCCAAATTGGCCTTCCTGCCTTTCTGCAAGAAAAACAAACTGGAGCTGGACCCCAACAAACATGACAGGAAAAATAACAACCCTTGTGGAGGGCTGATACTGAAAACGGCTGGGCTCCCCACCCCCAAGCCGGCCCCTGCTGAGGGCAGGGCTAGGGCCTCAGCTCTGAAGCCGGTGGTGATGTGCTGTGCGTGGGCAGCCAGGCTGCTCCTTCTGACATCACTACAGAACCACGTGCAGAGGCCCCATTCTGGATCCCACAGTGACACCACAAGCTCCGAGCCCGTCTGCAGAGAGGCACGTCTGTAGCTTTGGGTACACAGTGATGGCCGGGGCTACGTTCATTCACAACAGCATCTAACTCTCCAATTTCTACTTTCATTTTTTTAGCCAAACGAGAAAAATGAGAATTCAGAATGAACACTGTTGTTGGGCCCACTTCCTAGATAATATGCTAAGAGACTTTAATGAAAACCACTGGCATACTTCTACAAATGGAACTTTACCCTGGAAGTGAGAACAAGGTAACCTAAATATTGTACCCTCGTATTAATTTAAATAAAGTTTTAAAAAATACAATAAAATGGGTGGCACCTGTGGCTCAAAGGAGTAGGGCACCGGCCCCATATGCTGGAGGTGGTGGGTTCAAACCCAGCCCTGGCCAAAAACTCCAAAAAAAAAAAAAAAACCAATAAAATAATATAAAAAATATAAAAAGAAAATGAGCAAAAAAGAGAAAGCTACTGACATACATAATAAAACAGTAGCATGAAATATTATCATTTTGAAAAATGGTCCCTCGGCAAATTTGTAAGCCCTCCGTAAGTTAGACTGTCCTATTTTTCGTTAGTATTTTTTATGTGACTTGATAAAAAAAAAAGTGCTCAATTAAATAGTGGGGTGAACTAAACTGAAAATAACATCGTAATAGGCTACAAGAATCAATATAATGTTTATATATATTTGAATAAACTGAATGCAGGGACTCAAAAAGATATTTCTTTCTTTTCTTTTGTTTTTGAGACAGAGTCTCAAGCTATTGCCCTCGGTAGAGTGCTGTGGTGTCACAGCTCACAGCAACCTCCAACTCCTGGGCTTAGGCGATTCTTTTGCCCCAGCCTCCCACGTAGCTGGGACCACAGGTGCCCTCTACAATGCCCAGCTATTTTTTGCTGCAGTTTGGCTGGGGCCAGGTTTGAACCTGCCACCCTCGGTATATGGGGCCAGTGCCCTACTCACTGAGCCACAGGCGCCATTCCTCAAAAAGATTTCTACGTTGATGTTCATAGCGGAACTACTCCAAATAGCCCAAGACAGAAGCAGCCTAAGCAGCTGGCTCCTGACAGGTGGATGGCTGAGCAGAATGTGGTGTGAGTTTTAGACACATAGGAAGGAGTATGACTCAGCCTCGAAAAGGAAGGGTGTTCTCACACTTTGTGGATAAACTTTGAAGACATTATGCAAAGTGAAATATGCCAGTCACAAAAGGCCAAATACTGGATGAGTCCACTCATAGTATATGAGGTACCTAGAGTAGTCAAATTCATAGAAGAAGATTGTGGAACGATGGTTGCCAGGGGCCAGGAACAGGGAGTCAGTGTTTAATGGGTACTGAGCTTTTGTCTGGCAAGATGATCATGTTCAGGAGATGGATGGTGGTGATGGTTACACAACAAAAATGGATGTACTTAATGCCGATGAACTGTACACTTAAAAATGGTTAAGATGGCAATTTTTTTTCAATTTTTATTTATTTATTTATTTATTTTGCAGTTTTTGACCGGGGCCAGGTTTGAACCTGCCACCTCTGGCATATGGGGTTGGCACCCTACTCACAGAGCCATAGGCGCCACCCTAAGATGGCAATTTTATCTACGTGTATTTTGCCATAATTTTTTTAATGAATCAATATTAAAGCAGCTAATAAATCTGTATTCAGTCCTGGCTGAAGGATGGAAAATACTAAATTATACCAAAAGCTTCCCCAATTTATAAACATTTTTGGAGTCAACATATTATCATCATCAAACCTCAGCTTTAAAGTGAGCTCTAGGACAATTTAAAAAAAAACAGTCTCTGTGGCCCATAGCTCAGTGGGTAGCTCAAATACACCTGGGCTGGCAGGTTTTAGCCTGGGCCAGCTAAAACAACAATGATAACTACAACAAAAAAATAGCTAGGTGTTATAGAGGGCACCTATAGTCCCAGCTACTTGGGAGGTTGAGGCAAGAGAATCGCTTAAGCCCAAGAGTTTGAGGTTGCTGTGAGCTATGACACCACGGCACTCCACCCAGGGCAACAGGGCGAGACTCTGTCTCAAAAACATACATAAATAATAAATAAATACTAAATACAGTTGCACTCTGTTACCCTGGGTAGAGTGCCATGGCATCATAGCTCACAGCATCCTCAAAATTCCAGGCAATCCTCCTGCCTCAGACTCCCAAGTAGCTGGGACTACAAGTACCTGACACCATGCCTGTCCAGTTTTTCTATTTTTAGTAGAGACAGGTTCTTGCTCTTGTTCTGGTCTCAAGCAGTCCACATTCCTTGGTCTTCCAGAGTGCTCAGATTATAGGCATGAGCTACCAGGCCCGCCAGCATTTATTTCTGAAAAGTTTTAGTGCCATATAGATAGGCAGAGACAAGTGTTTGTTGTTCTTTATTTTTCCATACCAAACCTTGAGTTAGCAGCTCTGCAGCCTGTGAAATAGACCTCTCAGAAATGCTCTCGGCCAGCCCGAGGTGGCTCAGGCCTGTAATCCTAACACTCTGGAAGGCAGAAGTGGGCAGATTGCTTGAGCTCAGGAGTTCAAACGAAAGCGAGACCCTGTCTCTACTAAAAATAGAAAAACTAGACAGGCATGGTGTCAGGTACTTGTAGTCCCAGCTACTTGGGAGGCTGAGGGAGGAGGATCTCTTGAGCCCAAGAGTTTGAGGTTTATGCGAGCTATGATGCCATGACACTCTATTCTAGATGACAGAGTGGGACTCTGTCTCAGAAAAACAAAAAAAAGGAAATAAAGAAATGAAAGTGTTTTGATTTATGCTGTTTTAGATCTTAAAAAGTTCTTCTAACTATAAACTCATCTCCTCTCATAACTTTTTTTAGGAAACTAGTTCAACCGCATCCCCAAAAATGACAGAAACATTGTAAGAAAGAAAAATTATGGAACCATCTCATTCATAAATTTCTAAACCAAATGTTAACACAGTAACATATTTCCAGAAATATGTAGAAAAGATAGTATCTTACACGTTGAGTATATTCACCAATACAAGATCTGTTGACTATTAATGATCAATCACTAAATTACTGAATTATTAAATTAACAGAATAAAGGAGAAAAGTAATATGAGCAGAATATATGCAGAAAATATATGCTGAAAATACACATACACGTTGATAAAATTCAACATCCATTCTTGATCAAAACTTAGCAAACTAAACATAGAGAAGAACTTCCTTTACCTACCAAAGGATATTTATAAAAATCCTACAGCAAATATCAAACCTTCTGGAATTGGAATGAGACAAGGATGTCTACTATGACTACTTCCATTCTACACTGGTGGTCTAACCCAGATGGCAAGGAAAGAAAAAAACTAAGTAAAACATATATGCATTGAAAGTGAGGAATACAAATCCTAACCCCAAAAAATAATTTTTATGTTAATAAAACCCAAAGCAATTTCAATATACATTTTTAGAATTAATAAATTCAATTAATAGATAGAGATAGAAAAGAAATCATAGGATATTACAAATGCATTTCCCAAAAAGTCTTTTGTGTGTTTTGGAAAGGGAAGGTGTAGAAGGGTAAATGAAATAGGACTGCATGATTTGGTAACTGTTGAAGCTAGGTGATGGTACACGGAGTCTGCTCTACTATACTGTCTGCTTTTGTGCGTGTATGAAATCTTTATAATCAAAACTTTAAAAAAAAATAAGTAAGTTTGGTTGCTGGATATAACGTCAATAGACAAAAATCTATTATGTTCTTCTAGATCAGTAAAGGAGCTAGAAAGGACAGTAGAACCCCCATCATTGACCAACTCCCTGCATGGAGTTGTCCTCCTTAAGTTGACCTAATTTTCATAGACTGGGCATGCACCACTTGGGCGTATCAGTACAGTCAGCCTAGTTCCTTATGTTGACTGCCTCCCTTTGTTGACCTGTTTGTTACAGTCCTTTGGGTGGTCAATTTACTGAGGTTCTACTGGATTTTTTGATATACATTTATAATAGCATCAAAACATATTAAGTAGCAGGATTTACTTCTGACAGAAATACATATGATTGCTACACAGATGACTGTAAACATTATTCAGGGAAACGGAAGACGACATAATAAATGGAGAGATACATTTGTTGAATGGATATGTGCGCGCAAAGAAAGAAATTTAATAAAATTAATAATTTTACTGCGTCCTCGCAGACATTCTTAAGTAATGCTGACCTTTTTTTTCTGAGAGTGCCTAACAGTGAAGTTGTGAACAACCTCAGCTACTACTATTTATTTACCAAACGGAAATGCACAGAAAGATATACCAAGAAATGCGCAAGAATGTTTACAGAAGCACCATTCTTAGCAGCCAAATTAGAAACAACTTAAACGCAAATGAAACCAAAATAGGATAAATAAACTGTAGACTATTCATATAATGGAATACTATGAAGCAATGAAAATGAATAAAGTAGGGCTGTGTGCAACAATATTACCAAACAATGTCAAGAGAAAAAAATGTAGCAACATGTAATATGTACATAACGTCTTAGAAATAGGCAGAAATTAAACTAAAAGACAATGCAAAGATAAAAACGAAGTCTTAAAAATCTTAGTAGAACCTACAGGTAAGTTATTTTGGCTCTTGGGTTTATTATAGGTTTCTTAAGACACAAAAGAGCTAACTTTTGTTAAAAAAAAAAGATTATTCAATTTAACTATGTAAAAATTTAGAATTTTTATGAGAAAATAAAGTCAAGTTATGAACTTGAAGAATACTCTCAACACGCACACACAGAAAGAATATCAATATCACGTAAATAACTGCTATCAATCAATGAGAAAAGCAGATACAAGCCAATGGATGGAAGAGGAGATGAGATAAGGTCAGAGAAGAGCGAGCACATTTAGCAGACAAGTCTGAGGAGATGGTCAGTGTCACGGAGACCTAGGAGACAAAATCAAGAACACAATATGGTGTCATTAGAAATCCATTTGTGGAGCAAAAATAAAAGAGGTGTTGCCCAGAAAATGAATCCACAGGCTCTGTTGTAATTGCAAAAGGGAGAGTACTTTGGAGTAGCCACATTGAAAAATAGTTTGGTGTTGTCTCCAGAAGCGGAACATTCATACATCTGGGCCTATGTCAAGAGAAAGTTTCACACAGGCGGATCAAAGCAAGAATGTTCACAGCAGCGTTAGGCACAACAGCAAAAACTTGGAAATCATTCAGATGTCCATCAAAAAGAAAAGGCATGAAAATAGTCTAGTATATGAACACAGAGGAATATTATACAGAAGCCAAAATGAGCTCCAGCAGGACACACCAATATGGAAGAACCTCAGCCATGTGGTAAGAGGCAGAGAAAGTAAGTTCCCAGTAATGACATATGGCATCATCAAATTTTTGAAAGTTAACAAAAATAAAATTTAAATTCATGCATTTTTAAAATATGTAGATGCAGTAACAAAAGAGGAGAATGATAAGCCCAGGTTTCAGGCTGACGCTTCAGAAGCCAATGCGGGAGCCGGTCCATCAGGGTCAGTTTTTTCATGATTCTAGCTTTTATATTTGGTGGGTTCAGCAGGCTTAAGACATCATTATCTGTAAGTAAATAAATAAATAGGCAATATTTGGACAAAACTTGAGACTGTGCTATGAATAAGGATTATAATTAATCCAATTCTGTGCATCTGATATTCTTCATTAAAAACACATCAGGGGGCTCGGCACCTGTGGCTCAACGGGCTAAGGCGCCAGCCACGTACACCTGAGCTGGCGGGTTCGAATCCAGCCCAGGCCCGCCAAACAACCAAAAAATGATGGCTGCAACCAAAAAATGGCCGGGCGTTGTGGCGGGCGCCTGTAGTCCCAGGTACTTGGGAGGCAGAGGCAGGAGACTCGCTTGAGCCCAGGAATTGGAGGTTGCTGTGAGCTGTGATGCCACAGCGCTCTATCCAGGGTGACAGCTTGAGGCTCTGTCTCAAAAAAAAAAAAACCACATCAGGGGCTGGACATGGTGGCTCCAGCCTATAATTCTAGCACTCTGGCAGGCTGAGATGAAAGACTTGCTTGAGACCAGGGCACTGAGAACAATATGAGCAAGAATGAGACCACACACACACACATGAAATAGAAAAATTAGCTGGAGCAGTGGCATGTGCCTGAAGTTCCAGCTACTCGGGAGGTTGAGACAGGAGGATCACTTGAGCCCAGGAGTTTGAGGTTCTTGTGAGCTATGATCACACCACTGCACTCTAACCCAGGTGATAGAGTGAGACTCTGTCTCAAGAAAAGAGTTGTGGGGTTTTTTTTTGGTCGGGGCCCGGGTTTGAACCTGCCACCTCCTGTATATGGGGCCAGCACCCAACTCCTTTGAGCCACAGGTGCCGCCCAGGGAAGTTGTGTTTTTTTTAAATGCAATTGATTGGGGAAAAGCAAAATGGATATAAATCAGGTTCAAATTAGATTGGGAAGATTAAATTGAAAAACTCTCCCAGGGAAATAAAATGAAAATTTAAAGAAAAAAAAAAATTTTTTTAAGACTGCATAGATTGATGTAGAATTGCCAAAATCCAAGTAGCAAGATTCCCTGTCACAGGAAAAAGTATGGAGATAAATATCCCATAATTAAAGAATTAGATTAAGAGCCTATAATTCACCCAAGAGGAAATGCAAAAGGGAAGAGTAACACACATCTAGAAACACGGTAACTACAACAGAATGATATTCAAGAATGTGGAAGGAAAAAAAATTGCATATGGACATTCATATGGAAATTTCTTTGTATAGAAATAAAATTTATATGGAAAAATTATCAAACAAAAGGAAGGAGAAATATACTTTAAAGATGGAATTACAGCCTACTAGGCTAAAGCTCATTCTGAAGCAGCTATGTCTGAGGCTCTGGGCTACTCGTGTGGTCAGCGGTACTGACTAGACCTCATGGAAGTCAACTCATGCAGCCAGGAATTCAGTGTTTTGCAAAAACAGCTTTATAAATCAATGCATCTATGATGGTTATTTGTGTTGGGATAACTAGATTAACCAAGTGGGGATTCTCTTGTATCCTTCATTAGTTTGCTAGGGCTACCCTCAGACTGAGTGGTCTAGAGAAACGGGAAAATATTCTCGACATTTTGGAGCTAAGTCCAAAATCAAGTTATCAGCAGGACCACGCTCCCTCTGAAGGCAGAAGGAGGGAGCAGTTTCGGCCTTTCTGCAGCTTCTGGTAACTACTGAGCTTATTGCAGCATAGGTACAATTTTTCCTGCCATTCTGTGTGTGTGTGTTCAAATTTTCCTTTTGGGGGGTTCATTGAGGGTACAAGAAACCAGGTTACACTGATTGCATTTGTTAGGTAAAGTCTCTTTTATACTTGTGTCTTGCCCCCAAAAGATCTATCACATACCGAGACCCCCACTCCCTACCCCCTTTCCTCTCTCTGCTGTTCCTTCTCCTGCCCTCCCTCCCTCCTTCCCATTCTCTGCTTTTCCTTTCTTCCACCCCCTCCCTCCTTCTCTCTCTCTCTGCTCTCCCCTTCCCCCATCCCCCACCGTGTACTATGTCATTAATTGTCCCATATCAAAATTGAGTACACCTGTGGCTCAACGGGCTAAGGCGCCAGCCACGTACACCTGAGCTGGAGGGTTCAAATCCAGCCTGGGCCTGCCAAACAACAATGACGGCTGCAACCAAAAGATGGCCAGGCGTTGTGGCGGGCGGCTGTAGTCACAGCTACTTGGGAGGTGGAGGTAGGAAGCTCACTTGAGCCCAGGAATTGGAGGTTGCTGTGAGTTGTGATGGCACAGCACTCTATCCAGGGTGATAGCTTGAGGCTCTGTCTCAAAAAAAAAAAAATTGAGTACATAGGATTCATGCTTCTCCATTCTTGTGATGCTTTATTAAGAATAATGTGTTCCACTTCCATCCAGGTGAATACGAAGGCTGTAAAGTCTCCATCTTTTTTAATAGGTGAATAGTATTCCATGGTATACATATAACACAGCTTATTAATCCATTCTTGGGTTGGTAGGCATTTAGGCTGTTTCCACATTTTGGTGATTGTAAATTGAGCTGCTATAAACAGGCTAGTGCAAGTGTCCTTGTGGTAAAAAGGATTTTTTTCCTTCTGGGTAGATGCCCAGTAATAGGATCACAGAATCAAGTGGGAGATCTAGCTTGAGTTCTTTGAGGATTCTCCATACTTCCTTCCCAAAAGGTTGTATCAGTTTGGAGTTCCACCAGCAGTGTAAAAGGGTTCCTTTCTCTTCACATCCACTCCAGCATTTGAAGCTTTGAGATTTTGTGATGTAGGCCATTCTCCCTGGGGTTAGATGATATGTAAGGGTGATTTTGATTTGCATTTCCCTAATAATTAGGGACAGTGAGCATTTTTTCATGTCTGCTAGCCATTCGTCTGTCTTCTTTAGAGAAGGTTCTATTCATCTCTCTTGCACATCGATATATGGGAATGTTGGCTTTTTTTCATGTGGATTGACAACTAGATCCTAGTTGTCAAGCTTTTGTCTGATTCAAAATATGCAAATATCCTTTCCCGTTGTGTAGGTTACCTATTTGCTTTGGTTATTATCTCCTTAGCTATACAGAAGCTTTTCAGTTTAATTAAGTCCCACTTGTTTATTTTTGTTGTTACAATTGCCACAGCAGTCTTCTCCATGAAGTCTTTCCCTAGGCCGATATCTTCAAGTGTTTTTCCTATTTTTTCTTTAAGGATTTTTATCATTTCATGCCTTAAATTTAGGTCTTTTATCCATCTTGAATCATTTTTTGTGAGTGGAGAAATGTGTGTGTCCAGTGTCAGTCTTCTACACGTGGATATCCAGTTCTCCCAGCACCATTTATTGAATAGGGGTTCTTTCCCCCAGTGTATGTTCTTGTTTGGTTTATTGAAGATTAGGTGGCTGAAAGGTTTTAGTTTCATTTTCTGGTTTTCTATTCGATTCCAAATGTCTATGTCTCTATTTTTGTGCCAGTATCATGCTGTCTTGACGACTATGACCTTGTAGTACAGCCTAAAGTCTGGTATGCTGATGCCACCCAGCTTTATTTTTATTACTAAAAACTGCCTTAGCTATATGGGTTTTTCTCTGGCTCCATATAAAATGAAGAATCATTTTTTACCAAGTCTTGAAAGTAAGATGTTGGTATTTTAATAGGGATGGCATTGAATCGGTATATTGCTTTGGGAAGTATAGACATTTTCACAAAGTTGATTTTCCCCAGCCATGGTATGTTCTTCCATTTGTTAATATCCTCCATTTCTTTTCTTTTCTTAGGCTTTCATAATTTTCTTTATTAGAGGTCCTTCACCTCTTTTGTTAGGTATAGTCCTAGGTATTTCATTTTCTTTGAAGCTATGGTGAAGGGAGTAGTGTCCTTAATTAGCCTCTCATATTGGCTATTAGTGGCATATAGAAAGGCTACTGACTTGTGGACATTGAGTTTATATCCTAAGATATTACTGTATTCTTTGATGACTTCCAGGAGTCTTGTTGTTGAGTCTTTGGGGTTCTCTAAGTATAAGATCATATCATCAGCAAAGAGGGAGAGTTTGACCTTCGCTGCTCCCATTTGGATGCCCTTTATTTCCTTCTCTTGCCTGATTGTATTGGCTAGAACTTCCAGCACTATGTTGAATCATAGTGGTAATAGAGAACAACCTTGTCTGGTTCCAGTTCTAAGTGGAAAAGCTTTCAGTTTTACTCCATTCAGTAAAATATTAGCTGTGGGTTTGTCATAGATAGCTTTGATCAGTTTAAGAAATGTGCCACCTATGCCTATACTTTTCAGTGTTCTAATTAGAAGAGGATACTGGATTTTATCGAATGCTTTTTCTGCATCTATTGAGAGGATCGTATGGTCTTTGTTTTTGGTTCTGTTGATATGGTGAATACTGTTTATGGACTTGCATATGTTAAAACAGACTTGCATCCCTGGGATGAAACCTACTTGATCATGATGTATGACTTTTTTGATGATAAGCTATAATCTATTGGCTAGAATTTTGCTGAGAATTTTTGCATCTATGTTCTTTAGTGAAATTGGTCTGAAGTTCTCCTTTTTAGTTGGATCTTTTCTGGTTTTGGTGTCAGGGTGATGTTTGCTTTATAAAACATGTTGAGGAAGATTCCTTCCTCCTCAATTTTTTGGGATAATTTGTTTTCTTTTCTTTTTTTTTTTTAGACACAGAGTCTCATTTTGTTGCCCTCGGTAGAGTGCCATGGTGTCACAGCTCACAGCAACCACTAGCTCATGGGCTTAAGTGATTCTCTTGCCTCAGCCTCCCGAGTAGCTGAGACTATAGGCATCCACCACAATGCCCAGCTATTTTTTTTGTTGCAGTTTGGCTGGGGCTGAGTTCGAACCCACCACCCTCAGTATATGGGGCCGGTTCCCTACTCACTCAGCCACAGGCACCGCCCTGGAATAATTTCTGCAATATAGGAATAAGCTCGTCTTTGAAGGTTTGATGGAAATCTGGCATGAAGCCATCTGGACCAGGGCCTTTTTTTGTTGGGAGATTTTTTTTATTGTTTCTTTGATCTTAGTGTTTGAAATTGGTCTGTGCAGGAGATCTATTTCTTCCTGGCTAAGTCTAGGGAGAGGGGTGATTCCAAATATTGATCTATTTCCTTCACATTGTCAAATTTCTGGGCATAGAGTTTCTGGTACTATTCAGAGATAATCTCTTTTATTATTGTTGTTATTTCCCCTTTATCAGTTCTGATTGAGGTTACTAGAGATTTTACTTTTCCATTTCTAGTTATTCTGGCCAAAGGTTTACCTATTTAATTTATTTTTTAAAAAACCAACTCCTTATTTCATCAATTTTCTGAATGACTCTTTTCTTTTCAATTTCATTAATCTCTAATTTAATTTTGGATATTTCATTTCTTCTGCTGGGTTTAGGCTTAGATTTTTCTTCTTTTTCCAATTCCATAAGATGGCTTGTGAGTTTGTTGATGTGCTCTCTTTCTGTTTTTTGAATGTAGGCATCTAAAGCAATAAATTTTCCTCTCAGGACCGCTTTTGCAGTATCCCACAGGTTTTGGTAGCTTGTGTCTTCATTGCTATTATACTCAAGGAAGTTAATGATTTCCTCTTTTATTTCTTCCTACACCCAAATGTCATTCAGCATAAGTTTGTTTAATTTCCATGCCTTTGTGTGTTTTTTTGGAGTTGAGTTCCACCTTTAGTGCCCTGTAGTCTGAGAAGATACAAGGTAAAATTTCAATTCTTTTGATTCTGTTGAGGTTTGTTTTGTGTCCTAGTATATGATCAATTTTGGAGAATGTTCCATGGGGTGATGAGAAGAATGTATATTCTTTATCTTTGGAATGGAGTGTTCTTCATATGTCTATTAAGCACAGTTATTCTAGGGTCTCATTTAAGTCCTTTATATCTTTCTTTAATTTTTGTTTAGAGGATCTGTCCAGCTCTGTAAGAGGAATGTTAAAGTCCTCTGTGATTATGGTGTTGTAGGATATCATATTACTCAGACTAATTAAGGTCTGTTTCAAGAATCTGAGAGCAGGGTGGCACCTGTGACTCAAAGGAGTAGGGCACCAGCCCCACATACCAGAGGTAGTGGGTCAAACCCAGCCCCGGCCAAAAACTGCAAAAAAGAAAAAAAAAAAAAGAATCTGGGAACATTTAAGTTGGGTGCATAAATATTTAGAATTGAAATGTCTTCTTGTATTTTTCCCTTGACCAATATGAAGTGACCAGCTTTGTCTTTTTTGATTTTAGTTACTTTAAATTCACTTGTATCTGAAAATAAGACGGCAATCCCTCTTTTCTTCTGAATTCCATTTGCCTGAAAAAATGTCTTCCAACCCTTAACTCTGAGTTTAATTTGTCTTTTGAAGCTAGGTGTGTTTCCTGCAGACAGCAGATGGATGGCTTGTGTTTTTAAATCCAATCAGCCAGTCTATGCCTCTTCAGTGAGGAATTCAGGCCATTAACATTTGTTGAAATAATTGATAAGTGTGGTAGCATTCTATTCAGCTGATTTTGTGAGAGTCCATTGCTTAGTTTTATCTTTGGCATCATTATGGAAGCTAGGTTCTGTCCTTCAATTTCTGGGTGCTTACTTTGCTGGTGGTCCATTGTTATGGTCAGAGTGTAAAACAGGTTGAAGTCTCTTCTGTAGAGCTGGTCTTGTTGTGGCAAATTTCCTCAATGTTTGCATATCAGTAAAAGATTTGAATTCTTTGTCAATTTTAAAGCTTAGCTTAGCAGGATATAGAATTCTGGGTTGGAGATTGTTCTGTTTAAGTAGATTAAAGGTAGATGACCATTATCTTCTGGCTTGAAAAGTTTCATTGGAGAAGTCTGCAGTTACCCTGATGGATTTGCCCTTGTAGGGCAATTGTTACTTACTCTTAGCAGCTTGAAGAATCTTTTCTTTTGTCTTGACTTTGGACAGGCTCATCACAATGTGTCTTGGTGAAGCTCTATTTAATTTGAGGCAACCTGGGGTCCAATATCCCTCTGAAAGGAGTGCATCAGAATCTTTGGTGATATTTGGGAAACTTTTGTTTAGAATAGTCTCTAGGGGCAGTGCCTGTGGCTCAAAGGTGTAGGGTGCTGGCCCCATATGCCAGAGGAGGTGGGTTCAAACCCAGCCCCGGCCAAAACTGCAGGAAAAAAAGAAATAGAATAGTCTCTAGTTTGGCTTTCATTCCTCTGGGGCATCCTTCTTCCCCTTCTGGGGTACCTATAACTCGTATGTTTGAACGCTTCATAAAGTCTCATAATTCTGTCAGTGAACATTCTGCTTTCTCTCTTTTTTTTCCTGCCTCTTTAACTATCTGAGTTATCTCAAGAGCTTTGTCCTCTACCTCTGAGATTCTTTCTTCTTCATGGTCAAACCTATTGTTGACACTTTCTATTGTATCTTTAAGTTTCCAAATTTACTGCTTCAATTCCTTCAGCTCTGCCATATCCTTTCTATATTCTTCATACTGTTCATCCCTTATTTGATTCTGTTTTTGGATTTCCTTTTGGTTATTTTCCACTTTCTCAGCAATATTCCTTCATTGTTTTCATCATTTGTATTTTAAATCCCCTTTTGTTATTTCTAACATTTCTTTTTAGGTGGAATTCTCTGCAGTAGCTACCACATGGTCCCTTGTGGGGGGCGGTGGTTGCTCTGGATTGGTTTTTCAGGTTGCCAGTATTTTTCTGCTGATTCTTCCTCATGAGTGTTTTCTTTTGTCTGTTTCCTTGCCCTAATTTTCCTTTCATTTCCTCTTGCTCTTTAAGTTACCATGTCTGTGGCCTAAGGTTTCAAAGAGTCCTTTTGGTACAGGACTAAAAGGATGAGAAGACTGAAGAGCAAGAAGGGAAAAAAACATTTTTTAAAAAAGAAAAAAGAGAAAGGAGAGGGAGTGAGTAAAAGGAAACATTGACAAAAAGAAGAGAGGCACAGAAAGAGGGAGACAGGAGTAATAAAAGCGTATAGTAGGGTACTTTGACCCACACCTTAAAACCCCCAACCTCTAGGGGCGCTGGATTGAGTAGTTCCCTTGAGGTCAGCAGCTCTTTGCCAGTGAGCAGACACGGTACCCCACCTCCACCAAATAGAGAGGAAAGACAAAAATACTGTAAATCAAACCAAACCAAACAAACAGAAAACCGTACAGGATAAAATTGGGGGAAAAACCAAATACCAGGGGCAGAAACGCTAGCAAAAATGAAGTTGTTCTTCTTCTTATTATTATTATTTTTACAGACAGAATCTTGCTTTTTGCCCTCAGTAGAGTCCCATGGCATCACAGCTCACAGCAGTTTCCAGCTCTTGGGCTTAGGTGATTCTCTTGCCTCAGCCTCCCAAGTAGCTGGGACTACAGGCACCTGCCATAATGCCCAGCTATGTTTTGTTGCAGTTTGGCCAGGGCTGGGTTTGAGGCCACCACCCTTGGTATATGGGGCCGGCACCCTACCCACTTAGCCACAGGCACTGCCCTATTTTTTTTTTTTTTTTTTTTGAGACAGTCTCAGAGTCTCAGAGTTATCCTGTCACCCTTGGTAGAACGTTGTGGTGTCACAGCTCACAGCAACCTCAAACTCTTGGGCTTAAGTGATTCTCTTGCCTCAGCCTCCCAAGTAGCTGGGACTACAAATGACTTCCACAATGAGCAGCTATCATTTGTTGCAGTTGTTGTTGATGTTCAGCTGGCCTAGGCTGGGTTTGATCCTACCAGCCTTGGTGTATGTGGCTGATGCTGTAACCACTGGGCTACAGGCACCAAGCCAAAGTTCTTATTATTAAAGAAAGCAACAATGGCAAATTATATGTACACTAGAAAAATGAAGAAAGAAAAAAAAGAAAGAAAAATCTAGGGGAGAAGGTTGAAATAAAAAAAAAATCTAAAAACAGTGTATATATCTTCCTGAATATTGTCTGAGCACAGGTGATTTTCTGGGGTATGAGATGTTAATCACAATGCTGATAACGGCTGTATGAGATGGAGATTGGAGGCCTCTACTGACTACTTTGCCCTCAGACCCCGCATGGTTGAAAGCCTGAATTTTTCCTTATCACACTTAAAAGATACTTTAAATTGTTAGCCTTGGCTAAGCAGAAGCTTTCCCAGGAAAGTTCTTGTTGCTGGGATCTCTCCTGAAGTGGCTGCCCACTTATCCCATATGCCAAAACCGGCCTCACTCTATGCCCCTGAGGGCCAAGGCTGCAAGGCAGACTTCCCACTGCCACTGAAAGTTCAGCTCTTCCCTGGTGTCCCAGTCCTGGCCTTTGCCACTGCTCATAGTCACTAGATCCCTTTTCCAAGGTCTCCCAGCCTGAGCCTTGCTCTGCGACCCTAAGGGCACAGTCTACAGGGGCAGTTTTCCCACAATGGCTGTGTGCAGCCCACAGTTGAACAACGTTAGCTCCATTCCGGCCCAGTGGCTCAGTCCCATTCCTTGGACAATACTTAAAGTCACCCACACTCTCTCCAAAGTTCTCCCAGGGTGATTCAAGCAAGTGCCCAAGTCTAAACAAACAAAACAACCCACAGGGAAGGCCTTCTCTGTCTGCAATCTCGCTGCTATTGTAGTTACAGCTACAGCAGCCCACTTGCCACCACTTGCCACTTCTCCACTGCTTTCGTCTTCCTCCTGGGGGCCAGAAGTCTCTCACTTTCTCCCTGCATCCCCAAAAGGATGTTTTCAGGAAGAGCCCACAAACCAGAGATGCCTAGAGTCTTCTTTTCAATCTCACTGGTCCCAGTTGTAAAGAACCTGTTACTTGGCTGCCATCTTGCTCTGCATTCCACCCCATTTTCCATTTTTATAAGGACACCAATCATATTGGATTAGGGCCCCAGCCCTCTCTAATATGACTTCATCTTACCTAATTATACCTACAATGAAAATGGAGAAAAATACTATTTCAAATATGGTGATTCTATTACATTTAATTATCACAAAGCCAGAGTCATAAAAACAAAAAACTTATGAAATTGTGTAATTTTTTAAAATTCTGCATGATGAAAAACAATGGAAACACAAGACAAATGATAAACATTGGCAAAGACATTTTGGTAATTTATATCATTAGAGAAAAGCATAACTAACTTACAGAGCAAAGAACTACAGTAAAATAGAAAATGAGCAAAGATTTATAATAACAACACAACTGTCACTAGCACAGGGAGACTTACTTTTCCATTATAAACTGCTCTGAAGACAAATTTGAAATATTAAACTCAAAAATGTTTTGGGCAAGGGACCCACAGACAGAACAATGACAAAGGGGATCACACCAAAGAAAACAGTGGTCTTGCTGAGGTGTAAACACTGAAAGGAGAAGAGAAGAGAAGGGAAGGGAAGGGAAGGGAAGGGAAGGGAAGGGAAGGGAAGGGGAGGGAAGGGAAGGGAAGAGAAGAGAAGAAGAGAACTGTGTATGGTGTGTAGAAACACTGACATACTTTTAATTTCCAGGAAATTGCCTAAGATGTCTTATGACATGAAATGCAGGTAGTGCTGTCTACCTTACTTTGCAGTCATTAAAGGTGATCATACAAAGATCCAGGATAATAAATAGCACACTTGGCAATTTTACAATAAATACATATTTCTTCTGCGATGTCTCGTTTGGTTTCCAATTTTGGGATACACTTTTAAGGCCTAAACCTCAGTCACATCACATCTATTACCATATGTTCTCCTCACTCTAAGATTGGTATTACTATTCCTTCACAAATGATTTTTATGGCAACTCTTTTTTGCTTTATTTATTTATTTATTTATTGGTACTTTGACACATTTATATCACTGGTCTTAACTGGTACGCACACAAAAGTGACTCTTAGTAGCATAGGTGCGTGGAGGCGACAGACAAGGAGGAGGAAACTTATGGCTCTTCACAGAAAGTTTGAACTGGCCGTGGTGAGGAGCAGACATGTGTCCTTAATCATCGGGCTGGCTGGGCAAAGGCTGGGTCTGCTGTACACAGTAGAGAAGGGACAGTCTCCATCATGCTGGGAGGAGATGTCACCATTGTAAAGCTTCAGAGTTAGCTTTCAATGGTCCAGTTATAAATCATACACATATTCCTTGCCTCACTCTTTGGGGAAAAAAAAAGGGTTGCTGACCATAAAAAATAATTTTATTTTGCAGAATGATTTAAAATAATTCCCAGTGGAGCTCGCCATCTCAAAAGAGAGTGGACACCATACATAGAATGAAGTAAAATCTACAGCAGTGATCTTTTTTTATTAAATCATAGCTGTGTACATTAATGCAATCATGGGGTACAACGTGCTGGTTTTATATACAATTTGAAATATTTTCATGGAACTGGTTAACATAGCATTCATGGCATTTTCTTAGTTATTGTGTTCAGACGTTTATATTCTACATTTAGTAAGTTTCTCCTATACCCTGCTAAGATGCACCATAGTTGTGGCCCCACCAATTACCCTTCCTCCACTCATCCTCCCCCCTCCCCTTCCCTCCCTTGCCCTTTTCCCCATATTCTTGTGCTGTAATTGGGTTATAGCTTTCATATGAAAACTATAAATTAGTTTCATAGTAGGGATGAGTACATTGGATACTTTTTCTTCCATTCTTGAGATATGTTGCTAAGAAGAATATTTTCCAGCTCCATCCATGTAAACATGAGAGAGTAAAGTTTCCATCTTTTACAGCAGTGATTTTTAACCAAGATGCCATGGCATGGTGTGCCATGAGGGGAATCTTAGGTGTTCCACAAACATTTTTAAAGATCATTAATTAAACTATTTTCAAAATAAGTTTAAAGCACAGTAAGTATATTCCTTTTTCTATTCTTTTTTTTATTCTTTCCTATATTCTTTTTTATACTCTTTTTTTTGGATCAACATAATTTAAGTGGGCCACCAAAGCTTAACTGTAGGTTCAAATGTGCCATGAGATTAAAAAAGGTTCAAAAACACTGATCTATAGAAATTCGAGAGCAGCCTGAGCAAGAGCGAGACCCCTGTCTCTACTAAAAATAGAAAAACTAGCCAGGCATTGTGGCAGGCGCCTATTGTCCCAGCTACTTCTGGGGCTGAAGCAAGAGGATCAATTGAGCCCAAGAGTTTGAGGATGCTGTGAGCTATAATGTCATAGCACTCTAGCCAGGGTGACAAAGTGAGACTCTGTCAAAGGAAGGAAGAAGGGAGGGAGGAAGGGAATTCTGACACAGGCTGGAACGTGGTCGAACCCCGAGGACATTATACTAAATGAAATAAGATAGACACAAATGGAGAAATCCTGCACCATTCTACTTTCATGAGGTACCTAGAGTAGTTAAATCCATAGAGGGGGAAGTAAAACAGTGGTTTCCAGGGCCCAGGGGTGCAGGAGTCATGGGGAGTCAGTTTGAATGGATCTGGAGTTTCAGTTTGGGAAGACGATCATATTCAGAAGCTGGATGGTCGTGGTGGCCACATAACAATGTGAATGTGCTTAATGCTATATAAATAGCAGCGATGGTAAGTTTTATGTTATGCATATTTTACCACAATAAAAAAAATAAAGTAAAAAAGAACAAGGAAAAACCACACCAGCCTAGACAACCATAATAGAGTAATCACATGAGGCTGGCGTAAGAATTAACACATGTACAGCCCTTGGAATAGTGCCTACCACTAGAGTCAGTACATAAAAATATTAGTCATCACCATCATAATCGTTATTGTTAATATTATTAGTATCTTATCACTATGTTTTATCCTAGTTTTGCTATTTTAAATACAAAATGTTCCTGGTATAATGGAAAGTGACTTCAACAGGTGGCTCCCTGGCACTTTTACCTTTCTCAGCTGCCACAGTGCCTGGCTAGTTTTTCTATTTTTAGTAGAGACAGGGGTCTCACACTGGCTCAGGCTGGTCTTGAATTCCTATAGATCAGTGTTCTTGAACCTTTTTAAATCTCATAGCACACTTGAACCTATAGTTAAACTTTGGTGGCCCACTTAATTTATGTTGATCCAAAAAAAAAGTATAAAGGGACACTTGATCATGGTCTTTTCCAAAGTTGGCCCTGCCCTGCTAGAGGAAAGACTCCAGGGTTTATCAAAGCCCTGTAGACCTTGAACCAGAAAGAGCCCCTGAACCAGAGCAAGCCCTATATCTACTTTCAGTCTACCCCACGCATCTGGATTCATGCCAACTATTTCTTGGGATCATTTATAATAAATCATTTTAAAAGATAACAGAAAATGCAAGTTAACATAATAAATTATTCTTAATCCCTAAAACATGTATTCAATACCTACAGATAAGTTTTTTCTTGTATTTATCTATTTTTAAGTCCTAAGACTAATTCTACGAAGGGAGTGTTAGCTTCATTTTCCAGTGAGGAAACCAAACCTTGGAGCAATAAGCACTCTGTTGTGGTGGTGTACAGCGTGTTCCTTGCAGAAGAGAGGAAAAACCCACCCCCTCTGACTCACAACTCTGCTAGTTACAATACACACTGCAAAAGTTAGAAATAAATCTATTTTTTTTACATCAAAGCAAACTAAACATATACCTCTTTTTTTACATCAAAGCTGAAAAGAAATGCAGATATTGATAAACTAAAATGAAATGATTATTAAGTGAAATGTGAGACCCTGGAGTGAGATGAATTCAGAGAATTATATACACCATATTCTGTCCAGCCTGTGAAGCTTCGTCAATTCTCTCCATTGACATGGATGGGTCAAAAATGCAGCCACTTGTCTAAGAAGCTGAAGCAAGCGTGCAGACTGGGGGAATAAACACACTTCAGAAGAACTGTTCCTGAGATAACTTCATCCAACTTCAAAGAAGCAACAGAGAAACAGGATTAGAATCTCCAAATTGAAAATGTGATAAAATGGAACCCCAGGAACATGCAGCCCTGGGGGAGGAGCCAGGAAGACAGTTGAGCCACCTTCTCATGTCCAATCTTCAAATGGCCCAACTAATGTACCTTTGCCTAATAATTCCAATAGTGCCATCTAGAGCTTATGAATTAATCTCTCTAATACCACAGGTTTGAAAGAATAAAGAGTATCAAAGATAACAGAAAAAGAAAATACAAGGTCAAATTATTATTCCCTGTCCTGGCAAGGAAATACACACCCATAAAAAAACTGAAAGAGTGACATACTCAAGGAAAAGTCAGGGGTTGAAGACAGTGGCAGTGTAGGGTGGCACATGAACTGAGGCAGAGTCTACAGGTAAACTAGTAAAAGTCTCACTGTTCATTGATCCAGAAAAAGTCTTCAGTCAGGCCCAATTAGGGACTGGTCCACGGAGGTCGCTCAAAGCTCTTGGTGCTTTAATCAGTGTCAGTCAGTTAAAATGAATTTTGATGAAATATAAATTTTCCTTATACATACACCACCACGTACAACACATGACATCAGAATGGATATTTATTTACAAATGCCAGCAGCAAAAAACATTGCAGGGATCTGAATATGGTTTGGATAACGCCTACACGAGAAGAATATTTATTGAATGGGAATGATCAACTGGCAAAACAGGACACAAAACAGCGTATTCACATTGATAATATAGGGTGTCATTTTGATAATAGTAGCAATGCATCCGTATGTACCCGGGTATGTGGAAAATTATCCAGAAGGACGTGTACACGTGTTACAGTAGTGAGTTTAGGTAAAGGGAATGTGATACATTTTCATTTTTATTTTTACTCTACTTCCTAATTTTCCAGTGATCATATGCTGTTTCTGTAGTCATAAATAGTTATTATTGTAGGTCGATGCAATGCAAAGAAGCCCGCTTTTTTCTTCTCCAAGGACATACCACATTGAATCATGTTCTGAGATGATACTGATTTCCTAATTCAAAACTGTGACTTACAGACAGAAATCACAACTTTTAAGTGCTGACAGCAGATAGGTCGTTGCCTCACAACAATGGCCCTTACCTCACCACGTGACAGCCCTAAATGAGCCAGATCTCAAGGTGGTTATAGAAGCCTAGAAGAATTTTGGCAGCAGTTCCCATTCTTCGCACCACCCACATGAATACCTGGAAGCTCACTGTTACCGTGGCAACCTCCCAGGCCAGGCAATCTGGCCACTCGCACGGAACAACTGGGCACTGGCACCCAGCACAAGGAAGCCAAGGCCAAGTACAAAGCAGTGGGTGGTTGTCAAGCTCCCTAACCTCAGGTTCAAAACTGAGATTTCATGACAGGGAGACACAACTCCCACTGATTTATCTTTCCTTTATCCTGTAACTGGCAATTTTAAGCAGTCTATTCCATGATTCTATCAGGAATCACTGGGTGGAGGTTTTTTAAAAAAAAGAAAAAAGCATAGGAATGTCTTTTCTAAACCAAAGCAGACCTGTAATTGGCAGATCCCAAAAGAGACCAACCAGGATGGTAGGGGCAGACCCTGGGTTTATCAAGAATAAAGAGAGGGCAAAGTTCAAAGATTCGGGAAAATCAAACTAGGCAACTACCGGATGGTATTAACTTAAATAAACCAAGTGTAGGGTTAAACAAGCCTGCTGATGTTAAAGGTTACATCATTACTCAACTTCAGCCTTCTAAAACAATGAAGATATGGGAATAAAATTACCTACCAGCATAAATCATTCTTACCCAACCCAAATGCCAGCAAGGACTAGGAATGACCAACTTGACAATGACAGATAGATGAGTTTCCTCGGCGCTTTGCAGTAGCAGCAAGAGATTAACCTGCCTTGCCACAGAAACTCCACCAACAACAAAGGCAGAGAGAGCTTGGGGCTATCTGGAATGGCTGCTGGAAGAAACTTTACATTCAATTTAATATTCTGTTATTTTAAGAATGTGAAATACTCATAGGATTAGAACATAAAATGCATGCTGTCTTGTTATACAAATTGCTTTTTGGTCTGTTTTTGTTTTTGAAATAGAGTCTCCCCTGTCGCCCCACATCAGCCTACCTCACAGCAACCTCAAATTCCTGGGTCCAAACAATCCTCCTGCTTCAGCCTCCTAAGTAGCTGGGACCACAGGCACCCACCACAACGCCTGGCTAGTTTTTCTATTTTTAGTAGACATGAGGTCTCACTGTTGCTCAGGCTGGTCTCAAACTCCTGAGCTCAAGCAATCCACCCACCCAGACTTTCAGAATGCTGGGAATACAGGTGTAAGTCATCACGCCTGGCCTCCAAGTGTGTTTTTTAAAAAGGTACTACATGGCTAAATACAAATAGTATTCCCATGAAATTTCTGTGGGAATATATTGTTCTCATCAACTTTATTCAGAATCATTATTTCAAGGTATTTTAAACTTACAGTAAAAGTAATGTATAAACCTATTAATCATAAACTTGAATGACAAAAACACATATGTTACGTTTTCTTTTCTATTTCCATAGAAGGTATCTGACAAACCATCAGTTAGTCACTATTGGTTGCATCTCTAATGATTCATTCCTTAGGGTTTTCAGATCCTAAAGAGGCTGTGCACCAACTAAACCAGCTGACACGGCGGAGATGTGACTCAGCACACCACTTGCAGCAGGTGGCTGAATAAGGTCATTTGTTCAGTATCACCTTGTTATAACATTGATGAGGAAAACCGAGCTGGGGCCTCTGTGTGAAGTCTGCACACTCTCCCAATGTCTGTATGGGTTTCCTCTGGATCCTCTGGTGTCATCCCACCTCCCAAAGCTGTCAGGCCGGGAGAATTGGCCTGCGTACCCAGTCCCAGTGGTGGGGAGCACACCCCGTGATAGGATGGCATCCTGAGCTGCCAGGATAGGCTCTGTCTGCCTGTCACCCTGAACTGGAATAAGTGAGTTCAAAAATTAATGAAAGAGTATCCAATGTACTCAGCCCTACTATGAAGTTAATCTATAGCTTTCACATGAAGGCTAAAACCCAGTTATAGCACAAGAAATGGGGAAAGGGGCAAGGGAGGGGAGGGGGAGGATGGGTGGAGAGAAGGTGATTGGTGGGACCACACTTA
>CAUYRH010081027.1:0-24858 GCA_963574655.1 Perodicticus potto
GATCCAGCCTCTTTCCCTTTACAGAGGAGGAACCAGTGCGGGTTGCAGAGGTTAAGTCACCCAGGTGGCATAGAGAATTAATGACTGGTCTGGGTCTCGCCCATTAGAAAGGAAAGAGGATAAAGGGTGAGATCACACTTGAGAACACCTTCCTCTTCTTATCACGAAGCATGTTCTTGCTTTGAAGTCTTTGAATCTGCTACCACGGGGGTCCAATCTGCAGCCCAGGGGCTGCATGCAGATTGAGACCTGTTCTGTTTATGTGATATCGTGAAAAGCATGCGTGGACATTTTTCTCCTTTCGCTCATCATCTTTTGTTAGTGTTGCATATTTAATGTGTAGCCTAAGACAACTCTTATTCTTACAATGTGTGGCAGAGAAGAAACAAGATTGTGTCTACCTCACTAGACCATCTACAAACTTGACACTTTAGATAACCTCGTTCAGTCCAATGACCACAGACATTTCCTACATGATGAACATTGCTTAGTTCAGTTATCTCAGCCCTGATTTCTTCCCTGAACCCTAGAATCTTGTATTTAATTGCCCACTTGACATCACTGTCTGGATATTTAGGTGACACTTCAAGTTTAATAATCCCACTAACCAACTTCTTAATTTCCCCATTAAAACTACTGTTCTCAGGGGACCCATTCTCAGTAGATGGTAGCATTCATCCAGTTGATTGGATCAAACCCCTTGAGACTCAGCCTGATACTTCTCTTACCATTACTGCCATAACCAATCCATTGTAAGTCCTACTCTCTCTGTCTTCAAAATATATCCTAAACTTCTCATCACTTCTCTGACAACCACCCTGACCCCAACTACCACCATGTTCTCCTATGGACTTCGTAGTAGCCTCCAGCAGCTCTCACTGTGCCATCCCCTGTGCCTGCAGACACAGTGACCCTTTTAGAACATATGTCACAGCATGCCAGTCTCTTGCTCAAAACTTTTCAGTAGTTTCTATTTCATTTATAAAATTGAAAGTCCCTTAAGGCCCTATATGATCTGGCACCTGCTACATTTCATAGATCAGCCGCTTCCCACCACCCCGTGCTCCAGTCACACTGGTCTGTTTACTCTCTGAGGCCTTTGCATTGGCTGTTCCCTCCACCTGGACTGCTCCTGCCCCAGATAACTGCAAGCCTCAGTGCTGCATGTTAGTCTGGTCTTTGTTAAATGTCACATATCTATCCACGAAAACAGCACCATGTTATCTTTTTTATTTATTTACTTATTTTTTACATAGGCTCTTGCTGTTGCCTAGGCTGGAGCACAGTGGCATCATCGTAGCTCACTGCAACCTTGAACTTCCGGGCTCAAGCCATCCTCCTGCCTCAACCTCCTGAGTAACTAGGACTATAGACATGTGCCACCATAATTGACTACTTTTTCCATTACCACCTTTTTGTAGAGACAGGGTCTTGTTATGTTGTCCAGGCTGGTCTGATATTCCTGGCCTCAAGCAATCCTCACGCCTCAGCCTTCCAAACTGCCAGGATTACAGGTGTGCACCACCACACCTGCCCCCAGAATTGTCTTAAAGTGACATTATCTAACTACCTGTCTCTCCACTATCTATCTCCTTCACTGGAATGTAAAACTGTAAGGCAGAGGTCTCATTGCTGTATCCCTGCACTTGGCAGCTGTTGGGTACACAATTATATTTGTAAGTGAATAAATATTACCTTTGTATTCTAAACTTTTATATGTAACGTCTAATAATTTACAAACATAAAAACACCAGCGTTAAGGGTTTTGTATAAATAGGGAGGACTCTGGTTTACATTTCAAAAGGTGCGTATGGGTCACGTTCACATTTATAGTTGTCCTAACAGGCAAGTCACATGAAGACTTGTTCACAAGTGCCAGCGAAGCGCTATTAAAATCCATGGAGTGGCGTATTGGGCTCAAAATGTAGCCATGGACTGATGCTGATATTTGATAAAGTTTTCACTAGTATATTATAAAATAAGGATGCTGAATTATGCTTTTCTCATGAAGGTAAATGCATTCAATTTAAAGTGTTTTTTTTAATTGACCTACAATAATTGTATGTGTTTTGGGGGTGTGCAGTCATGTTTCAATACACATAAGGTATAGTGATCAGATGGGTAATTAGCATATCCATCATCTCAAACATTATAACACTTAGTTTCTTTGCATTGGGAACATTCAACATCCTTCTAGCTATTTGTAACTATGTGATGCATTGTTGTGAACTGTAGTCATCTACAGCGACAGAGCACTAGAAGTGGCATTCTACCTCTCTCACTGTAGTTTGTTATCTAAAGGTTGCTTTTATTCTAAGACTTTCTTATTTTTATGATTAGCATAATGTTTCTTTCTTTTATAAAATGGTTATCTTAATAGATGAGTTTTGTTGTTCTTGTTCCCTAGTGTCCTTATTTGGCAGAGGAAAAGTAGGCCACTCTATGGCAGTTTCTCACTCCTCTCCTTAATTATTATTGTTCCCTAAAATTCAAAGACAGGGACCTGCCTATGGATATGATTTGGACTGAAACCCACACCAGCAGACTCACTCCTTTAAGTCATGGAGTCACCGGAAGAGTTTCATCATAAGCAAAGTCATGTTAAATCCACAGATTACCTGAGAATACCCAGAAAGCCTTTTTCTCAAGCCGTTTTCTGTTAGCAAATAAGGACAGCTTGATTTATCAAATAAGCTAAT
Organism: Perodicticus potto; assembly: GCA_963574655.1. Classification (NCBI taxonomy): domain Eukaryota; kingdom Metazoa; phylum Chordata; class Mammalia; order Primates; family Lorisidae; genus Perodicticus; species Perodicticus potto. The sequence goes on from CAUYRH010081027.1 coordinate 2,700, forward strand.
TCTCACTTGGGGGTCAGGGAGGAAAGAGCCTCACCAGAGACTTTAAGTCCTAGAATGCTTTCGCTTCAGTGCACGGGACCATGGCACCAAGAAGCCAAGAGAAGCCGAAAGATAATGCCAAGGACCAAACCACAGCAGGGAAACACAGCCCTGGGGCCGGGAGACCTGCTCTGCAGGAGCTAGACCAGTGATGAACTTCACCTGTTTCACAATTTTCCCCATGAACTGACCCTGCTAATGCCAAATAGCATACTCTTTCCACTTGGTTTGCTTCAATTTCCCCTGGCCCAAAGATTATACTCTTTCTCAGCACAGTCATGACCAAGAAGAATAAAACTGATACTCTGAGGACAAATCCTCCCTGGGGCACTGACCTTTGGGATTCAGGGAATGAGTGGATATTGACATATTTATTTGTGATCAAACTTACCTAAGCCATCCTGCCTGACTAACCAGCATTTTGGGGATTTGACTGATGAGACCATTTTCTTTCTTCTGACTGAGGCTGTGCACTCACGCTGAATATTAAGCCCTGTAGATGATGAGGTATGGCCAGGGGAAGGAGAAAAAGAAAATGACTAGGAGTCCAGAACCTAGTTAAACTGAAACAAAAAGGCTGGACTCAACTTTAGGATTGTTTAGATTTCATATAGATGACTATCGTCCTAGCAGAGCATTTTTTTATTCTTAAAAAAACACGTTGTGTCTAATTTTTGACAGAATAAGTGATGTAGGTACATTAGTAATCAATCGTAATATAAAAACTTCTTTGTTGAAAAGTAGAATATGGTAAATATAGGCTTTTTAAAAAACACTCATCTGATCTACATCTCAAATCTCATTCAGAGGAATATTTCAAGTGTTCCCAGCCCTTAGTTAAAACATTAATAATGACACTAAAAAAGATCATTTCCATACCTGCCATGAAGCTAAGCGCTGACCCAGATGCTTAGGATCTAAAATTAATCAGTAGAGCCCTAACTTGAGGCCTTTAATTCACATAGCCTCCCTTTCCCGCCCGCTAATGTTCATTTGCTAACAGGAGCCGTGATATCTGAAAATTATTGGGATAATGGGATTCTTAATGAAGAATTCTAATAGGTAGGGAACTTTTAATAGCATTATTGAGTCACTATTAAGTGCCAAGCACTATGTTTAGTTCCTGAGCAAGTGTCATGGAACTTATAAATCAATGCAGCAGCTGACTTTCCCAACCAGGTATTAACCTCCACTCGAATGGAGACAGGCCCAGAGACATCCTGAGCTGACCAAGCCAGTTAGGCCTCATGCGTGACCTTGGTCTTGTTTTATTTGCAAACATAAGCAGAACTTAACTTGAGCTATTTCTTGTAAAAGCCCATATTAAGGAACAGAAGGTAAGCTCCACCAATCAGAAGCAACCAACAAACTTGTAATTATATAACTTTCCAACAGGGCAGACCAAATGAGGCAGCTGTCAGAATGCAACTTTTCCAATATTTTCTTTGCTTTCCTTCTGCGTGCACCTCTCAAAGCCACCCCTTGTGTTCCATCAGTAGAGCTCTTTCTTGAGCCAGTTCTGGTTTGGCACTGCCCAATTTGTGAGTCACTGTTTGCTCAAATAAATGTTTTAAAATTGTATTATGCCTCGGGTTACTCTTAAACAAACAACCTTTTTCTTTTTACCAAGTTTATTTAAAAGTAAACAATCTAATAAAATATTTACAATTCATGAAAAGTGCTATTTATTCACTTAATCTTTGAGTATCCACAGTATGGCAGGCAGCGGGCCTGGCCCTGGAAATACAGCGTGTTATAAAAATAGACACGTTTTTGATCTCATCAGGCTGTCATTCTAATGGGAGTGACCAAAACAAATCAGTACAAACAGCCCTGCTCTTCCCACCAAAAAATTGTTCACTAACTGTGACAGGTACTAGAAAGGAAATTAACAAAGTGCTCTGATAGAAAACAATGAGACTGGGGAGACATCTATAGAAAGGGCGGTCTGGGATGCTTTCTCCATCCAGTTCTTTCTGAGCCGAGACCCGAAGGAGGAGGAGGCAGCCCTGTGAAGAGAGAAGAGAGAACAGCTTCCCAGGCGCAGGGGGAAAAGCTCTAAGCTGGGAGATGAAAGTGCTTTGCCAATTCCTGGAAACAAGAGGCCTGACATCGCGAAGAAGAGAAAACTGCGTAGGAGTCTGAATGTTACACTCAGCACTGAGACTTGAGACGGAGATGACACGCTCTGACTTGTCTCATGGGAAGGCCGGTCTGCCTGGGAGCAGACAAGTCCCAGAGCTCTGCTCACATCCCTGGTAATGCCCCGGCTCACCTGGCTGGGGTGGCGGTGCGGATTGAGAGACGTGCAGATTGAAAACGGATTTCGAGGTAGAATTATTAGAAAAGAGGATGCGTTGTGACAGGCTATTAAAAGGCTCACTTAATATGCACGCTGTCTGTATTTGTTCTTTCCCTTTGTGGCATCTGTGCTAATTTCTTGAAGAGGGAACCACCCATTCCTCTGACAGGGGCATCTCTCCCCGGCCCTACTTGCCCTTCAGGTCATTTTATTCTTAATGATCTCAAAGGTCATTCTGTCCATAGTCACTCAGGAGCTGGGTGTAAACCAGAGCTCACTGGAGAACTTGGTTTATTATCTGAGCAGACTTAAACAGGACTGCTTAGTTAGAAAAGCCCTCTACACGTCTCTGTATAATTGAAGCTCCTATGATTTATGGTTTTCCCTTGATTAGTCTTGATGTTGGGCCCAAACTCATTAGCTCTTTCTTATACATTTTAAGAAGGAAGTTCTATTTCATCATTTGTTTTCTGTAATTATTTTTTATTTCCAATTTCAATCCTAAATAAAAACCTAGCTTATTCTTACATGGAATTTAAACCCACTTTTAAAATTATATTATAGAAACTGTTGCCAATACCCAAATTCCTCTCTCAGAGAGCCCCAGGTCCTCTCAAAATTTCTAAAATCTCTATCAAGTAACTCCAGCTGATTTCTCCTTTTTCTATCGGTTTTCTTCTCATTAAGTTGATCATGATGTACTTCTTTCTCAGAGAAGTATTTCACCAAGCCTTCCAATTTTACCACTCAAGACAACTTATTTTACTGTTATGAATCAATCTTCTATTATTAAATATTTTATCTGAAGACCCTATTGTTGATCTTAGCTACCAAGTCAACAAAAGGTAAATTGATTTTCTCTAATTATTACATTTCTTTTGCTTTTTTTACTTCTATGTTTATTATTTCCTTTCTCCAGCTTTCCTTAATTTATTTTGTCTCCACCCTCCCAAATTCTGAGTAGAATATTTAGTTCTATTCTCATTATTCTTTTCCTTTAAAGTATTTAGTGCTGTAAATCAACTACTTAAGGCAGCTTTGGCTGTGTCCTATACACTTTTGTTCAATAATATTCTCACATTTGTTATTTTTTAGTTTGCTTAATCCAGTTATTATTTATGCAACTACATCTAAAATATCTAAGTAATTTGATTGTTTTTCCCATGGAAATTCTACTGGTAGTTTGTAGAAATACTTTATCACTAAGATGAAGAACTTGTGCAATTTTCATTTTAGAAATACACTAAAATAAATTTTGGTCCACATTGTGATCAGTGTTTATTCATGGTACAGGGTGCTTGAGAAGAAGCGTTTTCTATTCTTTAGGTACAAGGTTATATCCACGTGTAGATATCTATTCAAACATTCAATAATTCAAGTGCTTGGTGTCTATGATTATTTATTTTTGTTGTCCTTGAGAACAAAACCCTCTCCTGGCAGAGAGTTATGGTAATGCAAATTACTCATGTGTTTCTGACAACTTTTTATAGTGATACTGTTATTCCATGCTTAGCATTTCTGGGCTGTCTGTCTAGTCATGGTTCTACCCTGCATTAGTATGCAATCAATCTTTTTTTGTGCAATTCATTCTTTGACATAAGTGTATCACACGTGCTCTTTCTCTTCTTGCTTCCCTACTAGATCTTGTTCCATTCTTTTATTTTCAACACTGTTATGTCTTTTTCCATCTCATGGAAGCACCATTTGTTTGAATTTGATTTTTAATTTGAATTAATCTTGAAATGTTATGGTTCTCTGAGATGCATCTTTTTTGGAAAAAGTCTATGTAATTGTCAAAGGAACTTTTGCATCTTTATTTTGGAACTTTTATCTAGGTCATTTCCCTCACTATGTTAGGTAATAGAGTTGTGCCAAAAGAGAAAGAATTCATTTACCTTTGGTGTTTCAGATGGGCTAGAATCATCAAAACTAACAGACCCAATGTCCGTAGTATTGTAAGGTTGTCTTGTAGATTACTGTCCAACATCTCCAAAGACCAGGTTCGATGGGAGAAGAGACATCAAGGTACCTGCATTGACTCTGTCACTTCCATATGGCAGCAGGCTGCGAGTGCAATGATAGAAGCTTCTTTCAAAAGAAAAAGACTTCTTTAATCTCCCTAATCTTAAATATTTCCAGCTAAGCTCCTATCTCTGCCTTCCCTTTTTTCTCTCACTGCCTTCAAAACTTCTCCCCAATCAATGAATGACTCTGTGTTCAGGATTGTGCCATATTCCTTGAGAGACGCTTGGAAATGTAACAACACTCAGTTCTTGTTCTTAGGGATTTTATTAACTAACTGAGGAGAAAAATAACCATGGGAAATTAACAGTTAGATACTAAACTATTTGATACTAATGTACTAGCAGAAGAGATTTTCTAAGGAAAGAGGAGATGTGCTAGTTGCAATAGGAAGGAAAAAAAAATGTCATGGCAGAGAACTTTATGGGCTAGATAGAATTTAGCTAAAAGGAAAGACTGTTGTATTCCTTACATCAGTGGCTCCCAAACACTATTCCTTTAGAGATTTACAAAGACACCTGATCAGTAGGGCTGGGTACAGATATTAGTAATCTATATTTTTAGAAACTCTCCATTGATTCAGATACACAGCCAGATTTAGAAATCACTACTTTATATGATTTCATCACATAGTCTGAAACAGTTCTTATGCTGCAAGAATCTATTCAGTTTCCCCAAAGATAATACTGAAAGTTTCCATTTCTTACAATGTTCAATTAAGGCACAAAAACTGTTTTAACTCATCAATACCATTTTCCAAGTCAGGATGAAAAATTATCAGGCACCCTTCCCTACACCCTTTGACTTCTGATTCCTATGCCAATTTTATGTGCAGTGTCCAGCAATATATTAGTTGCAAGTCATTAACTACCAACTCACCAAGCACCACCAATGCCAGTTATTGTCACTATGCAATGTCATGGTGCCCTTGAGATGGGACAGCAAAAAGTACCTAGAAAAAGTGGAAATGAATGAACTGGATATGTTTGTTCTGGAGAAAAAAATATTCAGAGAAGACATGGTAGCCCTCTCCAAATACACAGGGTTGGCATGTTGAAGAGGAAAAAACTTGCTCAACGTAAAGTCCAAGGCCAACATATGAGATCTGTGAGGAGACACATCTTTGTCCAATATGAGGAAAAAGTATATAGACATACCTTGCAGAACAAAGGTTCCTATTTCAGCAGCTGCTCAAATAGATGCAAGCCTGGTCTTTGGATTAACTGTCTTTTAAGGTTTTCCCCAGACCAAAGATACTAAGAGAGTTCCACACAGAGCTATTACAATTACTAAAATGGCCAATCATAACTTAACAATGGAAGTTTTCCCTAGTGTCACTGTTAGGCTATTTGGTTGCCTAGCAACCAGTAAATATCTACGATGTATTGGAAAATCATCAGTTCATGCCTGGGTTGATTGTTTCGTTCTTAACACCACACTTGGTTCATTTCATCCATGACAAGTATTCCTATTACAGCTTATTATATATCAAAATGGTGTTGAGCTGCTCCTTGTGCAGTTGTGATCTTTGTCAAACACTAGCCAGCTGCTTAGCTTAGCCATCAGGAGCACGAGAGAAAAAGATGTTTGATCCATGTAGGACATGGCAGCATTGGATGGCAAGGGCACAGTAACAGTTTGAAGATCTGTAAAGTTATTAAATACACTGAAATCTAGTAGAGTTCTTGGAATGAAGGTACAAGTTTGATCGTGATCTCCTCTACTCTGAAGTTTGGTGAATTTTTAATAAGTGACTAATACCAGAATTTAAGATACAGAACAGAGTTTAAATACACAACATATTTTAATCATAACTTTTCATTCACAGTCTCCTAGGAAACCAACAAAATAGCTGGACAATTTAAAAATATGATTTCATTTACCAAGGGCTGCTTTACTTTGTAAGAACCAAAGAACTGTTATTTGTCAAACTTCCACATTAAATATCTGCCAAGATATCTTATTAGGTCTTCTTAGTAATAATGACCCAGGACATGAAATAAACAATGGCACCCTGTCAGATTCTATCCACTCTAAATAATTGAGACACTCATTTCCTCTCCTTTGTTTGATCTTTCAAACCCAAATCATAATGTTAAAAAGTGATTGATTTTTATTAATTTCTCTTTTTCCCTGAAAGATTTAGGACTGCTTTAGGTAACTTTTTATTAGCCAGTCTAAGACATTTGTACAACAATATAATTAATAGCATTTTTAATGAAAATTATGGCATATTAATTGGTAATTTTTGGATGAGTGTTCTTCCTAATTACTTATTAACCTTTAAATCAGATATACACAAGGGAACAGAACAAGATTCATGTCTTTGAGTATTTGAAAGCTTTTTCAAGGTGCTTCTTATAAAAAGAATTCAGAGAAACTGTTTTTTTCCCCAAGAGAAAACTTAAAATTATATCAGGAGCTAAGTGTGGTATGGTACACGTTAATATGTATGCTATAGAAGTTTTCAGAGTATCTATTCTTGGAATTTCAATGAATCATCATTAACAGAAATGTTTTAATAAGATAGTAAAGATGATGCTATTGATTTTTCTCTTTCATTGAAATTTGTAGCTAGATGGAAAAGGTGCTGAAAGGAGAAAAAAATACTATTATTAATAGAGATGATCTATTTGAATATTTCAATATACATACTAGACAATTAGGAAGGCTAGATCCTGAGATTTCCAGGTCTTTGGCCCCAAACATTAAGTCTGACTTGATGAAGTTGAAAAGAGTCTACAAATAAGACACGATGTCAACCTGACTCACTGCCTTTTAAACAGTGGACTCATCTGAATGGTTGATCAGAAACTAGATAAAGAGACAGAAAAGTGAATTTCAGAAGACAAGAGGCCAATTTCGTTTCCTCTGATGGGAAAGGGCATCCACTCTGGAGATCTCTTCTGTGGCCCCGGCTTTGTCCGAACTTCTCATTGGCCTTTTTTGGTTTTGTAGTACAGTTGGGTGAGTTACTATTTGAAGATCAAAGTTGCTTTTTCACTCCTGGAGATTTCCTTTTCTCTCTGTGCCATACCTTTGGGCACTGGCCAGGCTCATTTGTCTGCTTTCTCCCTCTGCCTCTGCCTCCATTCATTTGCCTAGCAGGAATTTACTGAGGGCCTGATGCACACCAGGTTCTGTCTTCCAGTGTAGAGGGTGCAGCAGTGACAGTGCCACTTCTGCCCTCAAGATGCTGATGGTTTGAACCGGATTGAAACGACCGTACCAGCAGGATAAGGCCCTGGAGGTGTTTCTCTAGGGAGTTAGGGGAAATCAGGAAAAACATCTCCCCAGACTTGACTTGGAGAACTGGGGGTGGAACTGAAAAGAGGGTCAAAGCTTCCATCTCCGCTTCCACTTGCTCTGACTTCATGAGCTGCCTGTTCTCTCAGCCACCCCATCTCTGTCCTTTTGTCTTTCCTCCATGTCTCCCTGTTGGCTCATCATCTGCCTAAAGATTAGCTCCAGCCAGGACCATCTATCAAGCCAATGACTAACACTAAAGGCTAAGACATTGCTCAAAGGCCTCGCTGCACATTGAAGAAGCCTGCAGGGTGACAAAGTTGCCCAAATATCTATCCTTCTACCAGGGTTTACCTCCCGGTTCCAAGAGGTTCTGTATGCAGGTGCAGACCAAGTCGTGACTGTGGCCCACCACCTCAGTCCAAACAAGCAAACGCTGCCAAAACTAAGATGAATTGTAGCTCGAGCAGAAATAAACAATGGACTCATAAACAAATAAATATCAAAATAAAGAAATGAAATCTTTCCTGAAAGGAGAGAGAGAACAGACAAATGAAAAAAAACTTCACTGCCATGTATTGACTCTATTCCATGCGTTGGGCATGGAATATAGGGCATCCACTCTGGAGATCTTTTCTGTGGTCCTGGCTTTGTCTGAACTTCTATTTGGCCTTTTTTGGTTTTGTAGTACAGTTGAGTGAGTTACTATTTGAAGATCAAAGTTGCTTTTTCACTCCTTCTGGAGATTTCATACCTCTGGGCCCTGGCCAGGCTCACTTGTCTGCTTTCTTCCTCTGTCTCTGCCTCTATTCATTTGCTTAGCAGGAATATACTGAGGGCCTAATGTACCCCAGGTTCTGTCTTCCAGTGTAGAGGGCGCAACAGTGATGATGCCACTTTTTGGTATATTACATAAAATTCTTAAACAATCCTGAGAGCCAAATTCTTAAAAACAAACTTCTGAAACAATTTTTGGCACAAAGAACTCAGTAGCTATTTCTTTAACAAATGAATAAAATCTATTTTTTTAGTGTGTGTCTCTTCCCTTCCTCCCTAGAATGTAATTTCATTGAGGGTAGGGGTCTAGTTTTGACTTCTGCTGCATTCCAAGCACTTATAAAGGAGACTGGCAAAGGATGGGCACTCAACGAGTATGTCTTCTCTAGAAGATGGAAAAACTGAGACTCAGCAAAATTCAGTACTTCATGCAAAATCACACATCAGGTGGGAAGATCTGGGATCTAATCAAGTCAGCCCACGTTCTTCCTCCCTCTACATAGCACCTATCTCACCTTTTCCTTCCTCCTCCCCCAAATCATTCTGTAATTATCTTAAGCCTGCTCATATCCCAGATATACTTTTCTGTTAATTCACCACTAAGGATTTAAAGGATTTAGCACAATAGCATTCACTGGTGAATATTTAGCACATGCCCATTGCAGTGGAAGGGATGAAAAAGTTTCATCCCTCCAGATTGTGCTGAAAAGGCACTAGAGAAATGTACAGGCATAAGGGACTGTTGCCCCTTGCAGCTGCAGTGGGGATTCTGCTACAAATGACAATGCGGGTTAGTCCTAACAATGCAAGGTCAAGGTTGCTGATACATCACTGTCCCCTCTCATGATCAGCTAAAATCATTATGGTAACCTGGTATGTGCAGGCAGACTTAATCTCATAGTGTATTTGGAGTGGTGAAGCGAATATCTCGTAACGTACCTAGCTGGTTTGGGAGGAAGGCATAAGGAAAGCAATGGCATGTTAGAAATTATAGGATTAGGACTGAAAATTGTTCTGATTGTCTGAAGAGTCCAAGTGACTTTCACAAATCATGGGCATAGATTATTTTCCTTAGTCCTAGATTCTAGCTACTTTCATTTTTCTAGTTTTTCTCCGTTCTTTCTGTAATAATTTCTTCTCTCTATTTTTCCCATTAGCTGAGTACAATTTAATTATTGTTAATACTGACAATGTTATAGGGAAATATGCACTCTCAAAAATGATGAATGTATAAACTGCGTTAAGACTTTTTGAAGGACAATTTGTAAATATATACTATATCCTTAAATGTTCATACTATTCAATTCAACCATTTCATTTTTAGATATTTATTCTGGAGAAATACTTAGGTATGTGTGCAAAAAGGTAGGCCCATGGATATTCAAGAGCAGTATTATTAATAGTGAAAAGTAAAAACAATCACAGTGAGAATCAATAAGGTTATCTGGAGAGGGAATTAGTTAAGTGAAATATGGTTCATTGATACTGTGAAACATTATATATATATATTTTTTTTTAAAGTAGAATTTATCTGTCATCTACATCAAACATGTACACACGTAACCTGGAAAAATCTCCAAATCATATTATTTACTAGAGCTAAAAAAGCTTGCTGCAATATTTTGCACATTATTATTTGTTTGTATTTAACATACATTCAAAGAGGACACATTCTATTGGTACATATATAATGTTCTAATCAGGTTTCAGCAGCAAAGTTGTAGCAAGAGGCCCAACAGTTATTCAGCTATTAACCATATGACTTAGACCAACAAATAAGAAGTTTTTTTCTCTCTCATCAAAGGATATAGTTGGTGTTCCACCATCATTCAAGACCCAGGTTCCTTCCATATTGTGATTCTGCCATTCTTTAGGCCCTAAGGTACTTAGAATTGCATGGTTAAGGCTAGGTGCCAATCAGCCTTAAAGGAAAGGAGAAAATATGTAAGTAGCCTGCTCACTATCTTAAGGGTTCCAACTTAGGGACTGTATCCCTCACTTCTACTCACACCCTATGATCAAATAGCCACCCTTTATTGCACAGAGGGTTGGAAACGCAGGCCCTGGCAAAATCATTTACCCAACCACAGCTCTACTATAGTGAAGGTAAAATAGAATGAATTTGGGTGGATGGCTAGCTTTGTCCTCCACCATATAGAGAACATAAACACAATTAGAAACCAGAGAGGAACATGAAGATCTGTTCTAAAGTGACAATGAGACAAGATATTAAAGGAAATCCTTGCTTTGCCAGTGTTCTTTGAATTGTTAGATGTGAGTGGCAGAGATTATGACTAAGGTCACATGCCTCTACTTGCCTAATCTCCTAATTCAGAGTCAACAATAGCTCCAAACAGCCCAGTGAACCTTCCAGCTGACCTCTCGTAACTCTTGCAATGTTGCCTTTCTCTTCATCTGACTCTTCACTTACAGCGTCTTTACTCCACTACCCCCTTCATGCTAAGCACCATTGAGCTGCTTCACAAATTGGGATGCTCAGTGGCTGCTGGATTGTCACTGTCAGAAGAAGTCATGTTGGCACTGGCCTTTTACCCTTGCACTGGGAGTTTTTCATTCACAGCTTTACTCACACAAATAAATTGGGTACTTATAACAATGATTGATAGATACAGTAGGAAGTTGGAGCAGTGAGGCAGAATCGACATCGACACTAGCTGTCCCCTCCAGAAACATCTATCTAATCGGCCAAACAAAACATCTACATCGGAATAGATGAGTAACAATGGCAGTTGATGTGCCCACGTTAGTGGCAGAGCTTTAAGCTAAGTAGGACTTCAGAATGAGAGAGGATGACTAGGTTGAACTGAAGGTCCCCTAATGAGATGAGACTGGATTGGACTCCCAGGCACATGTGACTAGATATAAAGGCCTTCACACGTCCTGGGGGGTGGAGTGAACACGCATTGGTTGCCTGCTATATGCTGTGCACTCTGCCAGGCATTTTGCCTGTGTTTTTCCATTTATCCTTACAACACATTATTAAAATAGGTAGCCTAATTTTACAGAGAAAGAAAATTAAGCAGAGTATATACGAATGCTTCAGGATCCCGGGCTGGCAAGCAGAAGAGGTGGTATCTGTGTCCAGATCTCGTTTCTAGACAGACCTGGAGCTGTCTGGTTGCTAATTAGCTCACTGTGTCTCTTCAGGCGGGAGGAAAAGCAGGAGCGGCGTGGTGGGAAGGAGCTGAGTGTGGTCAGTGTCTGTCTCAGGACAGGTGGAAGGGAGGAGAGTGGGTTGGGTGGCGGGATGTCATTCCATATGCTTTTAGGTTGAGGTCACCCTGGTGTCTGAGGTTCTGGTACGAGAGAATTAAGTTACTAGCAGGAAGTGCTGTCTCATGCTTCGCTTGGCAGTGAGCTCTCGCCCAGCCCTGGGGGAAAGAAACCCTACAAGTCAGTCCGGCTCCACTGGCCCAATTTAACAACCCAGTTCAGATGCGGGGTTTAGTGAACAGAATGCACCAGCACTGGCCTCTATTAGTTCATCAATAGCAAATGCTGACTGGGAGTCCTGCCCACTCGCTGTCTCGTGAGCCTGGGTCTCTCCGGATTACTTGTGGTCACTAGAAACTAGGGCAGGTGGCTCTCTCTGGTCTCAGACCTACCTGGTTTTAGAGCGGTGAACTCTAGTCCTCTGGATTTCTTCCTGGGAGACTCTTTCCCAGCTCTTCATGAGCTGACAGTGTTCTGTGTCTTCTCAGGCATTGTGCCCTTTAAAACTCCTTGAGATTTCTGCAGCAGCTGCTTGGTGCATCCCAGGACTGGAGACTGCTTTCTCCCCTAGGCTGCAGCCTTCTCTTGCTTCTTCCCCGTGAAGCTTCTCTCCTCTGGAAAGCCAAAACAAAAGTTGTCTTTCTAGACGATTTCCTCTCCTTTTATTCTCTGACTCAATTTTCAAATGCATTTTAAAGAGCTTTCTTCTAGAAGTATCTCATGATTTTGATCAGTCAAGCGAGAGAAAGAGAAGGCCCTTTGGTTAGAAAGTCTGGTGGATAACGCTCTGCGTGGCGTACCAGCTCTAGCTGATAGGGACCTGAATGCCAGAAGAAGTGATTTGTCCTTCTTCAAGGGTATTCTGCTGGTGGACTGTGGTTCAGTGGGAAAAGCCTTGGAGTTGCCTGAACAGAATGATAGGAAGGGAGAAAATGGATGTTTACGATGTCTAATCTGGTGAAAGGATATAGGACTAATTTTAAGTGGCAAAGAAAATCCTCAAATACCAGAGTGTTAACATATCCTCAGAACAATGGCGAGTACTTTCAAAGTGTACTTCACTTAACCTTCACGTCGAGCCTTATGAGATTGTGCCCATTTTATGGATGTGGCTGCTGAAGCAAACTGTCATGAAGCCCCACAACGCCTTTATAAGAAAGTTCTTGTTTTACCCATTTTGTGGTTGAGGAAACAGGTTCAGAGATCTGATATAACTCAGCAGCTCCCCATTGGCCGAGCAGGATGGGGATGTGGCCCCAGGTGACTTCCGGTCTGCACCTCCTGGCACTGCTTCATGATGGCTTTGAGCTTGAGCCCTGGGCATGAGGGGGAATGACAATACCATTTCCAGAAATAGGCAAATCGTGTCAGGGGGAAAGACGTGTGCTAGGGGTGACAGGTGTGTCGATGGGGAGGTGACAGGAGTCCACGCAGATAGAAATTCCTTAAGTTTCTAGGTACAGGCACATGGCAGTGCCAATTTGGGATGCGGAAGCTATGAGGCAGGTGCCAGCCCCCAAGGGAAACCAATGGAGTCAGAAGGACTCTGGGGACTGGGTGGCAGGGTTGTGCATGACCACCATAAGGGAGAAAGCATAGGCACCAGCAGAGAAGGGTCGGCGTCACAGGGGAGCATAGTAGGGAGCCAGCCAGATCAGACACTCAGCACAGAGCCCGGGGATAGAAGGTCAGGACCCAGGCGCACCTCTGCAGCCAGCTGTCACTCATTCCCTCCAGCCAGCCCTGGCTGCTACAGTGATATTTTGGATCACATCAAATTTATTAGGATACATTATGTCCCATTACATGCTGTGAGCATGAAGGACACTGAAGTATCTCCTTGCTCTGGCTTCCCTGCTTTGGTGGAAGGACACCCTGTTTTGACAGTGGCTCCCTCTGACTGGTGGTTGTTTGCCAATAAAGCAGTTGCTGAATGTTTGCCTTCCATTAACAGATAGAAAAATAAAAACAGCATAGACTCCCTCTGAACATTATGGGAAAGCGTAGACTGTCGTTTAATGAGATCTGAAGACAATACAGCAATTGCGACGTCCTGTCAAGCTTGGTAAATTGTGATTCTCCCAGGATTTTGCATAGAGCCAGAACCAGAACGTCCCAGGGTATAAATTAGGCATAATTGGATATGCACCAACTCCTTCGGTCACAGGGATGTAATTTAATGACATAATTGAATAAATGATACTGTTGTGGCCTGACAGGCCCTCTCTCAAAACTTCCAGCTCACTTTCAGGAAGTAATGGGGAAGGTCGAGTCCATTGTACGATTTCATAACAATGTTTTCCCATCCTAACCCCACATCTGAAGAAGGGCTCCTAGTGAAACCTATCCGCTCATATTTTCAATTGAGGGGATAGGAATTTGCATTTTTAAAAAGTTCTGTCTGATTAATTCATTTGGAAAGCCATATTTCAAAAACAGTTTTTTGTTATTCAGGGAGAAACCTTCACCTAGATTCTGCAGGGATTGACTTGGTGTGGCCCAGTCGGTTACTATAGGCAACTTGATCATTACTTACAGTAACTATTCCTTTGAGTTAAAATTTATAGTAAAAATATTTCCTTACCTTTTTTACACACATCAAAATGTAAAAGCCAATTTATTTTCTTTTTAATATTGAATGATGTTTGCTATTATCCTTTGGTATGTTATTCAGATTATCTCACATCTCCTAACTCTGAGCAGGAGTGCGATGTTATGGCAAGTGAGAATTTATACTGTATCATAGAATGAGGCCTCTGAAGCCCTAATTTTGGATCCCAGATGTATCATTTATAAGCTAGATGGCTTTGTTCGAGTCATTTGCAATGTGGCAATAATCATGGTGATATATAGTCTGTCTATAGAATTGTTTCATAATTCAGGTGGTATGATGACATTGACAGGGCTTTGCGAACTATTAAATGCTTATGAGCATAATGCATTATTATATAGAATTAAAACAATAAATTCTACGTTGTTACCTCCAGGACAGTCCCTGAGGAGAAGAAGTTGGAAGAATACCAGTTCTGCTTAATTTAGAGAAACTCTGTTTGACCTTCATGCCTTATATCTGATTTATTTGTTGACTTCCCAAATAAGACTTCATTGGAAATCTGCTCTTAAAAAAAAAAAGCTTAAAAAATCGTTTTTCTGTGTTTTAGTGGGCTTTCTGCCCATATTCTTCCATTGTTTAATTGCCAGCCCACTTTTAATCAAGTAACTACTAATTATCACCTTTACAAAAAATCTTAAAAGGTAAAATCCCAGTTAGCCCCCTGCCTTGACTTCTTGTCAGAAATTCTGGTGAAATTCTTTGGTTGAGTTTAAAACTAATGTTTAAATGTTTAAAGCTTAGTTTTAGATGAATTACCCTCATTTTCAAATTTTCTCTCTACTACCCCTATGTGTAATTAAGGAATTTCTGTAATAAGAGAATTCCTATTTATAATATGCTACTTAGAAATGAGTGAAATCTAAGAGGGGTACACATGTATCAAGCAAATATAAACAAGTCAGAAAACTAATCAGTCCCCGTGCTCAGCTAATAATGGGTTGACAGAATTTTAAATTATCTGCTTAAAAGCCTAAACATCACTTTTTAAAGTCCCAAATCATATATTTGTAGGATTTTTATATTTTTTGTCAGATTCTTATGATAGGTTTCTTGTGAAAAGTTCAAGACATTTGACAGAAAGCTATCCAAGTAATAATTATTGCCAAGAGGAACTGACCAGGAGGGAAGGGAAGAGAAGAGATAAAAATAAAAGGATAGAACAAATCCGTTAACACACACACACACACACACATATACTGGTTAAAGGAAAGAAACAAAACAAAACAGATTCTAGTTGGGGCTTTCTCTGCCCCCCAACGAGGCAGCATACTGCTAATCTGCACAGATGCCCTTTTTTCTACTCACACAGAGGAAAGGTGAAAAGGGGGAGAAATGTTCTATGACGTTAAGCACCATTTTCTGTCCTCTTCCCCCAACATCTCCTATCAGAAGAGCCTAATATAATAGGCTGTTTCCCATGAAAGGCATGTCCAACTTTCCTTCCCACCACTTCCCAACCCTTGCTCGCTGCAGTCCAACCTGGTTTTTGCTCCCAACTCTCCACCAACACTGCCCTTGATGGTATCACCAAGGACTGTTTCATTTCCATATTCCATGATCATTTTTTGCATCCTTTCATTTTCCTTGACCTTTCAGCGGTATTTGACACTGTTGAGCACTCTCACTTTCTTCAAGCCTAACCTTCTTTTTTCTTTCCTTTCTTGTGAGATGTATATTTCTGAAGCCTTCCCTTACCCTCTGAAACTAGACTCACAATGGCCTGTTCTTCCTACCGCCATGACTTAAATGACACCTGTTACATTATATTGCAACAAATTGACACTATGGAAAGTCTGAGACTGGGACACCAGTGTGAAGACCTGGGACATACATGGGAAACTCACTGCTTCGTGGTCCTCATTTTACTTGATCCATTGAGCAAGGAACAAAGGAATAAATCCTTCTAGAAACACCTGAAAGGCAGTTAGCACCAGAAAGGTAGGAGTTGGGGGAGTAGGTGTCCCACTTATTAGCTCATTTTTCATATGGAAGAAACATGCATAGGAAGGAAAGAGTCTTTGGACATTGGTCTCCCAGGGCTCAGCAGAGCCTGATGTTGTTGCAAAGGAAAAAGAACAAGGCTCAAGGATTATAAATTCATGTCTATTTGGGAAGCAAATGTGGATGGATTCTCAAGAGAATTTCAGAAACTTACGCAAGCTCAACCTTAGTATGATCAGTCTTCATGAGGTTTTCCTGCCTGCCCCTCCCTGTAGACTCTTGATTTTTTACCAACACAGCATTTTAATCATCATTTTCTTCTTGTAGGTATTTTTCTGTTATCTCCATAGCTAAGTTGAAACCTTTTTTAATAGCAAGGAAGCCTAAATCTTATGAGACTGATCTCCCAGCATCCAGCATATAGTGTGTCTTCAATAAAACCATATTGATATGATGGATTGAGTGATTATTTGACCTAAAATCCTAGTTAGTTGTCAAAGATCCTCCTTTTATTTTTCTTATTGGACACAAGTTAATGACACTTCTAGAGGCAAACTTTGCCTTTCGACTTTTAACTGCCACTGATTTTTCCACTGTGTGTGCCAGAGCCTTAAATTGATTCCAGTTGCTTAAAAGAGATGTATATTTTTCTTCTACACATTTTAAGAAAAAATAAAACCCTTTGAATATATTTTCCCTAGACTAAACCAAAACCAGATAGTTTTCCCAGAAATATATAAATGAACAACAAAGTGGTTACTTTGGAAGCTGACATACCATTATATTGGATTTCAGAAAAATCAAGCAATCACATATTTCATGTGATTCCAGGTGAAAGAAAAAATATTTAGTCAGCAAGAGGAAAGGGGAAAATGAATTCAAAAGCTCTCTTGTGCAGATTTGTGATATAAAAACTGAGCAATTTAATGTAGAAGCAAGATGATAAATGATATTAGTCAGTGAATATGAATTGCTTTTTAGACAAAAGAATATTCATGACATTTTGCTGTTTAAAGATAAAATATTTCTCTTTCTGGATCACAGAATCATAAAGTCTTAGACCTGGGAAAGACTTCAAAGAATTCAATTATTCCCTCCAAGTGCCAAGGCAGTGACTCCTCTAGGGCAAGGATCATATTTTCTGCTTCCCTTTTCAAAATGTCCACAATGCTGAGTCAAAAGCTGTGCTCACTTCCCTTAAATAACAACCAATGATGTGGATGCTGTTCACAGCTATAGGGGGTAAAAGAAAAATCTCATCCTTGCTTTCTGGAATTGGGATTCTCTTTGATAACAGCCCATTTTGAGCCACAGAGCTATTGTAATAATAGGAATTACATCTTTGGGATTTTCCCTGTGTCACTCATTTAAATGTCATGCAAAGAGCTACACTAGTGCTTTTGTTGCCTGACAAGTGTTGGCTGGTTGCCATGTGTCCCAGTTCACAGGGGACCTGCACATTGACCTGCACGTTCAAACACTGCTGCCAGGGTCTTACCTTTCTATCACCATAGTGCAGTGACTTACAATGATTCCAGATCAATACTCCTCTCGGAGTTGTCTGGGAAGTCCTACCAGCTGCCACAGAAGGGTAATTAACACATCTCCCTCAATTATGCATGCTGGTGGAAGAATTTCAAACATTTGGCTGGATAGCAAAATCCATCTCCTCTGTTAGAGAAAGGTCATCCCTCTGGCCATCTGGATATTTACTTTTCTTTAGAAATGAACTTCATGGAATTTTCTGTTGAAAAGGGGAAAATGATGAGGACAAAGGGAATTTCCTAGTAAAAAAAATGATAGGTCCCATTCAACACTGACTATCCCCCACACCAAAAATCTCAAATTTAATGCTCGGCCCTTATTTTATTTATTCTACGGTCTATTAACATACATTAAGTTTAGTCCACATGCTGTTAGGACAAGAGTGGTCTTAAAAGACCCTAAAGTCTTACTATTATTCATCGCTATAGCAGGATCTTTCTGTTACTTCCTATGCGTTCATAAAAGGTACAAGTGACCACCTTGAGGGGAGCTGAGGAAGAATAGGCACTGAGAAGGATGAAGGATGGGGCAGGCCCTACTCTTAGGGAAGGTGCAGCCTGGCAGGAGCAACACACAAGTGATGGTGATACACTTGGTCATAACCAAGCTGGGTGTGGTGGCAGGCACCTGTAGGGAGGCTGCTTGGGAGGCTAAGGCAAGAGGATCGCTGGAGCCCAAGAGTTTGAGGTTGCTGTAAGGTATGATGATGCCATGGCACTCTACCCCGGGCAATAGAGTGAGATTATCTCAAAACAAAAAACAAACAAAGCATTGATCATAACCAAATTGCCAGCAAGGTAAGCAAAACAGAGCCCTTTAGAGCAGCAGTTCTCAACCTGTGGGCCGCGACCCACAGGAACTGTATTAAAGGGCCACGGCATTAGGAAGGTTGAGAACCACTGCTGTAGAGGAAGAGACGTTTCTGAGTGGGACTAGGGAGGTTTCATGGTGCCAAGGGCATCTGCGAAGGGCCTGTGGGTGTAGAAGTTGTTGGCGTTTTGGGCAGAAGGAACCCACGAGTCCAGGCGCGGGGGCAGGAGAGTGTGGGAGTGTTGGAATCTGAGAGTAACTCAAATGGGCCGTGGTACAGAAGATCACAGGGCACAGCACGGAGGGAGATAAATAACACGGACACATTGGAACAGGGTTGTGGGAGAGCTTGAATGCCTGAGTGAGGAATTTGGACTTTATTTGATAAGACAGGACAATGAAAGACTTTGAGCGGGGAATTGAAAACAATTTTAAATGACCTTTGCAACCAAGAGCGGGTGCACAGCATCTGCCCCTGAATTCCAACATTGACGTCCACACCACTGTCCTGCAGAATGTGACTTATTTAGAGATAGGAACCTTACAGACATAACCCAGGTAAAGAGAGGTCACTAGGGTGAGGCCTTATTAAAAGGGAAAGTGAGGAAATTTGGGCCCAGAGACAAGCTTAGAAGGAGGGCAGCGTGAAGAGACATAGGTAGAAGATAGCCGTCTGCAGCCCAAGGGAGCTGGAACAACCTTACCCTCACCTCCCTCGGAAGGAACCAACCCTGCCAACATCTTGGTTTTGGACTTCTGCCTTCCAGACCTGGGAGAGAAGAGATTTCTGTTGTTTGAGCTGCCCTGTTTATGGTGCGGGGTGATGATGGCCTTGGCAAACTGGTAAGAGCTAGGAATGATGTGGGCCTCACAGAGGATGGTGACAGTGAGCAAGGGAAGAAAGAGATGAAACTGTCGCAGAGGGATGCTTCCTGACTGAGCCCAGGGCAGAACTGTCAAGGGCTAAGGCACAGAAGATAACCAATTCCCTACACTTTGATCAGGATCGGGCATGCAAAAGCCTGGCTTACAGTGCTACCTTGACTCCAAATAGTTCTGTGATCCTAGACACGTCACATTCTCTCTCCAGTCTCAGTGTCTCTGTCACAGTAGCAAGAGACTACCCTAGATCATTTCATAGACTCCAGTGCCAAAAACTTTTCATTGCACGTTGCTCATTATATGAAGTTTTATGTTAGGTACAACAAATGTTTGTTTGTACGTATGGCTGTGTGTGCTCGTGAGATCTATAGCCTGCCCATTTATAAAAGGAATTTAAGGGAACTATTAAAATTCAGTGTCTCTCTCTTTTTTTAAAAAAAGGAACAATCAAGTGGAAAATTGACCTAAAGAAAAAAAACATATTACAGGTCACCTGAGATGAACTCATTATTGGATTGAATTTTAGGTCTGAGTTTCCTGGCAGTTAAGGCAAAAAGAAAAACATGTGCTCATTGTCTGATAAAAATCAATGTAATATGATTAGTTCTTGAGAAAAACATGTAGATATGCTGAGTGCTCAGATAAGATTACATGTAAGAATATGCCAATTCAAGATACAGTAAGAGCCATGCAAAAACGCATATTCTTTAATCTAATCATTCCACTTACACTGGGGAAATCAAAAAGAGGGGAGGGGGATTGTGCCCTGTGAAAATGCTTGTCATAGAATTATTTATCGAAGTTCAGAACTGTAAAAATCCAAAATGGGATAAATTTTGTAGTGTATTCACTGAAGCAAACAGAACACAGGCATTGTAAACAAGAAGACTCTACAGTGGCAGAGAGGAACAAGGTGGCAATATTCAAGAGACAAAATCATTTATTCACCAAGATTATAACTATATAAAAATATGAAACATGTCAAAAGTGAGTCCTCAAACATAGTAGTAATTACAGTAGGGTGGTGCCCTTATGGGTGAATTCCTCCTCCTTCATGTTTTCCAATTTTTTTTATAACATTTACAATTAAATTTAAGAGAGTAAGTCAGCTCACATAAGCTTTTTATTCTAGCTATGCTTTATGGGATTACATTTTTTAATTAAAAGAAAAGAGAAAGATTTCAGAAATGCAAAATTAGCAATGTGAAATTGTATTACTTGGAAAGCACTGTTAATCAATTTCTTGTGATAGCTTTGGTTTTGTAGAAGCGATTTAAAACAAAAAAAAATGTTGTAACTGTGTGGTGGTCCTCAGAGGCCCTCCTTGTTTGCTTTGGGATCATTGAACCTGGTTGAATGAAACATGTGTTGAAATACTGTCCAGGCACTAGTGAGGGGTGGGGTTCAGCAGTCCTCTGTCCTTAGCACTTCCTAGGCCACCACACTTTGGTTAAGTCTTTTCAAGTAAATGCCCATATGACAGTATTCCTCCTTTTGCATAACCTAGCCCATTTTCCATTATAGATAATTCTTCTCTGTGCCATTCTTGATCTTGTTATTTCTTTGAAGGGAAAGAGCATCTACTCTTGGTATTAATTTGAATGAAACCAACTAATTATGACTAAGAACTAGCTGTTAGTGTTGAGTTGAAACATTATAAAGTTTTAAGGTATTTTAATACCCATGGCATGTGAGAACATTCTAGAAATGATTCAACCTAGGAAATAACTTGAAAAAAAAAGGCATACAAGAAAAATATAGGTGCACATGTCAGCTAGCCTTTGGCAAAGTGCTTCCAAACATATGAAAATAAATCAATGCCCTGTACTATATTAATGGAATGAGGGGAGGAAACACCTCATTTTAACATCATTTTAACTGATGCATAAAAAGTATTTGATAAAATCTAATATTCTGTCTTGATCAAAACAAAGACATTTCTCTTCCACTTGCAGCACTTCTTCCATTTTATCTCCCTTTTCTGGGCTCTTTTCCTGATTTTATGTTTTTTAGATTCTTTTTCCCATGATGTCTACTATTTTCTTTCAACTCCAATATCTTCTTTTACTAGAGGCAAGTGATTAACAAATTACTTTGCACTGAAGCTTTAATAACATCAGGGTAATTATCATTTTTAAAGGCCTCTGCCCAGAAAAACTAGAAAATAATTCCAGGAAATGAGTCTACAATGGTAGGTTTCTAGACTAGGAGACCCTAGAAATGTCTCTTTTTTCATAGAAATGACTCAAGAGTTTGCTCTAACCACAGTCACTAGGTTTAGAATCCAAATATCAGTAGCTCACCCCTCACATTCATTTTTTATTTATTGAATCATAGCTGTGTCCATTAGTGCAATCATGGTATACAATGTGCTGGTTTCATATACAATCTGAAATATTTTCATCCAACTATTCAACATAACCTTCATGGGATTTTCTTGGTTATTGTATGAAATCATCTGTATTCTCCATTTAGTAAGTTTCACCTGTACCCTTCTAAGATGCACCATAAGTGTGATCCCACCAATTACCCTCCCTCCATCCATCCTCCTCCCTTCCCTCCCCTCCCTTGCCCCTTTCCCCATATTCTTGCGCTACAGTTGGGTGATAGCCTTCATATGAAAGCTATAAATTAGCTTCATAGTAGGGCTGAGTACATTGGATACTTTTTCTTCCATTCTTGAGATACTTTGCTAAGAAGAATGTCTTCCAGCTCCATCCATGTAAACATGAAAGAGGTAAAGTCTC
>CAUYRH010081029.1:0-18159 GCA_963574655.1 Perodicticus potto
ATAATGTAAAAAACGGTATTCCTACCCACACTGCATAAATAAAAATTATAAAATAAATAAAGAATGGCAAGTTCAAACCCAGCCCTGGCCAAACTGCAACAAAAACAAAATAAAAAAAAAAAAAAAAAAAGAAACCCTACCAACAATTCCACATATACTAATTTGGCAACTCTAATGAAATGAACCAATTCTTTGAAAAACACAAACTTACAGCTCATCCAAGTATGAAATGATCTTAATAGCACAATAACTGTTCAGGTTATTGGTTCAATATATAATAGGTTCAACTATATAGGTTCAACTATAATTTGTAATTAAAAAACTTTCAATAAGGAAATCATCAGGGCCAGAGAGTTTCAGTGGAAAATTATGCCAAATATTTACAGAAAAAATAATAACATCATCATAATCTCTTCCAAAATATAGAAGATAGAACACGCCACAATTTACTTAATGAAACTTTGTTTTGATAATAATACTAGACAAAAGATATATTTAAAAACTATAAGTCCCTTTTGAAGGTAGACGAACTAGACAACTAATCAAACATTAGCAAATAGAATACGTCAGTATATGAAAAGAAGTATAAACCGTCATCAAATGAGGTTCATTCTAGGAATGCAAAGAGGCTCAGCTTTTGAAAATCATTCAATTTAGTCCATCATATTGACAGAGTAACAAAGAAAATATAATGATAACTTGTGGTAACATGGATTGTTGCATTAAAAGCTTTTGGCAAAAGTCAGTGTTCATTCATGATCGAGTGTAACTTCTTCAGCTTGATAAAAAATAACTGCAAAAACCCGCAGCTAACATTACATTTTATACTGAAAGTCCAAATATATATCTCCTATTATTGGGAAAATGAAAAGAGTATTTTTTTTCTCTCTGTTCTTGTTTAAAAATGTTGGAAATTCAGGCCTGTGTAATAATTATATTCAGGCCAGTGTAATTGAGGCAATCGAAGAGAATGAAGGCATACAGATCAGAAAAGGAAAAGAAAAGTTCTTATATGTAGGTGTCACGATCTAAAGAGAAGATTTCAGGGAACCTACAAAAAGTAGCCTTCTAGGACTCTGGAATGTGTTTGGCAATGTGTGATATAAGAGATGTGTACAAAATCATTTGTTATTCATATAAACTAGCAATGATCACATGCACACTGAAATTAAACCTGTGCCACCATTTATACTCACGAAATACTTAGTCGTACACATAACAAAACATATACAGGACATGAGGACAGAAGATGATGCAATGTTGATGAATGAAATAAAAGAAGATTTAAATAAATGG
This sequence comes from Perodicticus potto, assembly GCA_963574655.1. Taxonomy (NCBI): domain Eukaryota; kingdom Metazoa; phylum Chordata; class Mammalia; order Primates; family Lorisidae; genus Perodicticus; species Perodicticus potto. Next base: position 1,297 of record CAUYRH010081029.1, read on the forward strand.
AGAGACATGCCATGTTCATAGATTTAAAGGTCTAATTTAGAAAAAATTCCAATTCTCTCAAAATTAGTATCCAAAGATTTTATCCAGTTCTCTTAGACCAGAAGGGTCTTTTTATTATTCCCATGTTTCTCTACGTCTTCTTGCTGTTTCCCCTAATTCTATATCATTCCATGGCAGAATATAGAAATAGTACATAATCTAAGAGGTTCCTAGAAACTTAAACTCGATTTGCAGTGTAAATTTATTCCAATAGCATTCTTTTTTACTATGTACAATAGTCATATTTATCTCCTGATTGAACCCTAAAATAGAAAGTTAGAGACCAAAAAAGACCAGAGACCTTTGGGTTTTCTGCTGTTTTCCTCTCCTCGCAACCCCCATGGGCTAAAGTCCAAAGACTGCCTTGTTCCACCAGATCAGAAAGTGCAGGCTTCAGACTGCTGTTTTTACATACATTGTATTACCCTTTACTTAATTCTATTCATCTGACTGAACATGAATGGCCAGTGAAACACAGGATAAAGAGACGGACATGATAAATGGATTGTAACCCTACAGATGTACCTCAGAGATACTGTGGGCTTGGTTCTAAGACCACCTCAATAAAGGGTCGCAATAAAGGCTGTCACAATCTTTTTGGTTTCTCAGTGCATATAATTGTTGTGCCTACACTATGATGTAGTTTATTAAGTGTGCAACATTATTATGTTTAAAAAGTGCATGCCTTAATTTAGAGATACTATATTGCTAAAAATGCTAATAATTATCTGAGCCCTCAATGAGTCATAATTTTTCTGTTGGTGGAGGGAATCGCTTTAATGTTGCTGTGGCTGCTTAGTGATCAGGATAGTGGCTGCTGAAAATTGAGGTGACTGTGGTAGTTTCTTGAAATAAGATAAAAATGAAGCTTAATACATAGGCTGACTCTTCCTCTCATGAAAGATTTCTCTGTAGCTTGCATTGGTGTGTGGCAGCATTTTACCCACAGAAGAGCTTGTCTTAAAATCAGAATCAATCTTCTCAAACCTTCCCACTGTTTATATCAACTAAACTTATGGAATATTCTAAATCCTTTGCTGCCATTTCAAAAATGTTCACGGCATCTTGAAGGGTAGATGTTTATTCTCAGGAAACTGCCTTCTTGTTCATTCATAAGAAGCAAATCCTCATCCATTAAAGCTTTATAATGAGAGTGCAGCAACTCGCTCACATCTCTAGGCTCCATGCCTAATTCTTCCTGTCTTGGTATCTCCAGCACATCGGCAGTTACTTCCTCTATAGAGGTTTTAAGCCTCTCAGAATCATAGACGAGGGTTGGACATCACCTTTTTCTAAACGCTTTATAATGTTGATAGTTAGACCTCTTCCTTGAATCACAAATGTCCACAATTTAGAATGGTGAATTCTTACCCAAAGATTTTTCAATTTGCTGTGACCAGATCTATTTGAAGAATCACTGTCACTGGTAGAAATAGCTTTACAAACATTATTTCTTAAGTAATAAGGCCTGAAAGTCAAAATTAATTCTCAATCCACGGGCTGTAGAATGGATGTTGTATTAGCAGGCCTGAACCAACAATAATCTATTCGTTCATCTCCATCAGAACTCATGTGTGACCGGGTATGCTGTCAATAAGAAATGACATTCTAAGAAAAGATATTATTTTCTAAGATGTAGGGCTCAAAAGTAGGCTTAAAACCATGCTTTAAGATGTGCAGACATATGGCTCTGTTGTCTGATTTATAGAGCACAGACAGAACAGACTTAGCATAATTCTTCAGGGCCCTACAATGTTTTAGAAAGATAAATAAACATTAGTTTCAAGGCTTTAACTATAGTCGCCAGCTGCATTAGCTCCTAACAAGAGAGGCAATTGGTCCTTTGAAGCTTTGAAGCCAGGCATTGCCGTCTCTTACCATGAAAATCCCGGGTGACATCTGCTTCCATTGAAATTCTGTTCAGTGTAACCAGATTCATCACTGATCTTAGCTTCATCTTTTGGTTAACTCACTGCAGCTTCCACATCAGCACTTGCGGCCTCACTTTCCACTTTTATATTATGGAGATGGTGTCTTTCCTTAAAATCCATGACCCACTCTTGCTAGATTCAAACTTTCCTTTTGCAGCGTCCTCACTTCTCTCAACCTTCGCAGAGTGGAAGAGAGTGAGGGTCTTGAAGTGGATGAGACTTTGACTTAAGGGAATCTGGTAGCTCTTCCATTTAGACAACTAGAGCGTTCTTCCTGTCAGCATCAGGCTGTTTCACTTTGTTACCGCTTGTGTGCTCCTTAAGCAGCACTTTTAATTCCTCATAAGAATTTCTCATTAGCATTCACAACTTGGCTTACTGTTTGGCACAAGAAGCCTGGCTTTTGCACTCTTTTGGCTTTTGACATGCTTTCCTCGCTGAGTTTAATCATTTCTAGCTTTTGATTTAAAGTGAGAGATGTGCAACTCTTTCTTTTGTTTGCACGCTTTGAGGCAATTGTAGAGTTAGTAATTGTCTTAATTTCAATATTGCTGTGTTTCAGGGGATAGGGAGGCCCAAGGGGAGGTGGGGAAGAGGCAGCTGGCAGAGCAAACACACACTTCTGTCAATTAAGTTTGCTGTCTTAGATGGTCACGGGTTGTGGCACACTAAAACAATTATAATATAACATCTAAGATCACTGATTACAGATCACCGTAACAGATATGACAATGAGAAAGTTTGAGAATTGCTAAAATGTGACACAGGAACACGACAAGAGCACGTACTGGTGGGAAAATCATGATCAGACTTGTAAAGCCAATAAAATAAAGCACAATAAAATAAGGGGCGGGTATACTGATTAGCAGTGTTCTCCAATGTATGGAATATTTTAACTTAAAACAAAGGAAAAGGGAGGGAAATGGAGAATTCAATAGTTTCTAAGTTCCAAATTTCTTTTTTTTTTTAATTATTAAATCATAGCTGCGTACATTAGTGCAATCAAGGGTTACAATGTTCTGGTTTCATATACAATCTGAACTATTTTCATCAAACTGATCAACATAGCCTTCATGGCATTTTATTAGTTATTGTATGAAGATATTTGTATTCTGCATATAGTAAGGTTCATCTGTACCCTTCTAAGATGCACCGTAGGTGTGGCCCCACTAATTACCCTTCTTCCACCCCAACCTCACCCCTCCACTCCCTTCCCTTGCCCCTTTCCCCATATTCTTGTGCTATAGTTGGGTTATAGCCTTCATATGAAAGCTATAAATTAGCTTCATAGTAGGACTGAGTACATTGGATACTTTTTCTTTCATTCTTGAGATACTTTGCTAAGAAGAATATGTTCCAGCTCCATCCATGTAAACCCAAAAGAGGTAAAGTCTCCATCTTTCTTTATGGCTGCATAGTATTCCATGGTATACATGTACCACAACTTATTAATCCATTTGTGGGTCAATGGTCACTTGAGCTTCTTCCATGACTTAGCAATTATGAATTGCTCATTGCAGCCCAGTTCATAATTGCTAAGTTCTGAATTTCTAAATTAAGTCATAATGAATATAGTAAAACATTACTCTTCTTTCAAATGTTGATGAAGTATATTAGAGTTCTTCAGAGAAACAGAACCAGTGGGTTCTGTATCTATATGCAGTAAAACCTCCATAGTTGACCAATTCCTGCATTGACCACATCCTTAAGTTGTCCTGATTTTCATAGACTGGACGTGAACCATGAGTACTTGTCAGTACAGTCGGCCTAGTTCCAAATGTTGACCAGTTAATTACAGTCCCTTGGATGGTCAACTTACAGAAGTTCTACTGTGTGTGTGTACATTTATATATATACAAACACCCACATATAGATGTAATCTATTTCTGTATCTATAGATAAATATATAGATGAGATTTATTTTGATGCATTGACTCATAAAAATATGGAAGTTATGAAGTCTCATGATCTGCTGTCTAGAAGCTGAAGGCTCAGGAAAGCTAATGATGTCTAAATCTGATGCCTTAAAGCCACAACAGTGAATGGTGTAAATTCTAAGTCTTTAGGTTGCAGAACCATGAACACTAGTTTCTAAAGGCAGAAAGGAGGGGCCTCCCACCTCCAGAAGAGAGCAGGCAGATCTGCTCTTCTTATACTCTTTTGTCCAGTCTTCTTCCTCAATGGATTAGAACCATGAGTACATCCGTTACAACCATACCTATCCACACTGTTGGGGGAAGAACTATTTAATTCAATCTACTGATTCAAATGCTAATCCTTCCCCCAAACACCCTGCTAGACACACTGGAAATAACATTTTACCAATGGTCTTGACATGCCTTTGTGCAGTCAAGTTGTCATATAAAATTAATTACTATTATTATTATCACATTAATTATTCTTAAAAATGTTTATAAAGTTATAGGAATTGCATAATTAATTCCTGAGTACTCTGCTGTCAGTACCCAGCTTTCTGTTTTTCTTCCTAGATGGCATCCACCTGTCCCCTCTTGCCCCTGACGTGCCCAGAGATAACCATTACACTGTTGCTGGTATCTATCCGTGCCAAGAATATTATGTTTCCACTACATCTGTGTAAACTAAATTATATGAATTAAAATTACATGTAATAGCATGTAAAGTAATATAACTGTATAAAATTGGTAATTTGCACTTCAGAGGTATGACGTGTCCTGGTTTTTATCTTCTGTTACTTGCTTTTTGTGTGATGTGTGCCATCGTTGCCCTTGTTGGTATTTTTAGACATAGTATATTCCTTCTCAATGCTACATGGTACTGTATTCTTAACTCTGCCAAAATTTATCTCTTCTCTCTTTCCCATAAATCACTCTGGTTCCATTCCAGGCAGGTATAAAGAATATTACTAATAATATTTCCATGCTGATCAAATGTTGCACATTGGCATAATGCACCTAGAAAAACATGTCTAGGACATGTACATGAGACTAAACAGTTTATTTTTTAAATACTAATTATTTCCTGTGGAAAATGCAACTGTATTATGTACTAAGAAATACAAAAATGAAGGAGACATTGCCCCTTCCCTTACTGGGTTTTCACACTCACGGAGAAAAACTAGAAAGGAATTGAGTGCAATAAAGCAGTAAATGCACCAAAGTAACAAAGTCAATTCTGTTGCACTGTCCATCATATAGGCCAGAGCCAAAATCTGCCTGGAATGACAACTAGACAGAGTCTGGAAAGATGAGCAGCTGTTTTCCAGATGGATAAAGTTTAAACTCATTCCTGGAAGAGGAAGAAAAATGAAAGAATGTGTAGAGACGTGAGTGAGCACAGTTCACTGCCGGAAGTTTGACGTGAGTCAAATATAAAGGGCCTGGGATAAAAAAGTGAAAGCAGAACTTTTTTTGCTTGCAAATATTCTGAAAAACAATTAATGCTAGAATGAGCAATCATGCATTTTAAATCTTTACATATATAATGTAACAACTTTCACTTTTGGAGCAGTGTTGGTTAATTTCCAAATGCCAGGGAATAATTTCTGGAAAAAAAATCCAATTACCCCTCCTTTTTACTTAATGGTCCTTTGAGCACAATCACATCTTGACGTCTTATTAGTCTCAAAATTGCTCTAGCGGCCTCCTGGCTCAGTGAAGGCAGGAAATGTGCTGTGGCTTCCTCTGTATCCCCAGACACAGCTCAGCTTCTGGACTTTGCAGATGCTCAGAAAGTTTCAGCTTTGGATAGGAAGGGAGCACAACCTTGAAAATGCCTAGTAAATGAGCAGAGCCTAACAGCTAAGTAGATTGTGAAATCAAATATATCGCTTATATTGTAACTACATATAGTGAGAAGAAATTCAATTTTCACACATTTATGAATATAATATAGAATTCAAAATTCTATACTGGTCTTTTGAGAGGCACAAAATTGTTACAAATAAGAAAATTAACAGAATGCACATATTTATCAACATGCTGCATATCTTATTTTTGGGAGGAGAGAAAAACCCATGGCGGCGTCTGCAGTATCGGGTACTGTATTTTTATACAGTTTTCTATTTTCTTAACATTATCTTTAATATATATTTGAAGTCTTCTCTTCTAAAACAACTGTATAAAATAATATGAAGAGTGCTGGATCACATTATTGCACTTTAGCACATTCCACTTCTGTTCCAATGTTATCAATTTTGTAGAGCTACTCTTAGTACTAGAACTATAAACCCAGCAAAAACATTGGGACAATATTGTATAAAAATTAAAACAATTTCTATACTAATAGCTATTATAAAAAACAAAATACTAACTAAATATGTTATGCAAATAAGCAGCTGGTCTAAAAATGAACTTATGTTTAATCGTTTTAAAAAGGACAATTCAATGGCAAAATATACACCCAAATTATGACTTAGCAATGAAGAGCAACCAACTTACAAATTACATAATATTTTTAAGATTTTAAAATTTGGAGGGTGGTGTTAGGATTAAAATAGTGTTCTCATGAAAATAAGACCATCGAGGTCAGCCTCTTTCAAAATAGCACTGTGGATTTCTTGGTCAAGAGAGAATTGGGGAGTTTATGACAGATCAATGTTCTCAGTGACAAAAACTTGAAAACGTGGACAAAACACAAACATAATTTAATTAAAGGCCTCGGCAAGGAGCTAAGCAGTGGGAGAAAGAATATCTAAAACTTCAGAGAAGAGAGAACCCGAAGGGTTTATTAGACCCTTTGCATCTGATTTGTTCTTGTGTACATTTGGCGATTCTGGGCATGGGTAGGAGACTGCAATGCTGGCTGTCCTTTAAGAAGAAAGAAAGCTGCTGTTGGAAGAGAGAAAAAACCACGGCGTCTGCAGTATTGGGTACTGGAATGGCAAAAAATATCCTCAAAAACACTCAGCTTTGCTTTGAAGACTTTTACTGAATTCTGAAGCGCAGGTGACAGCCTAAAGAGCGTTGCTGAAAACCCCTGAAGTGTAAAGAGAAATATTCATCAGTCTAATTGTGGCGAGGAGGAAAGACAAGGGCTCACAATTCTGTAAGGTGGGGGCTGTATTCCCCCAGTGGGCTCTGAGTTGCAAACTCTGTCGGACGACATCTTTAATAGGAGGTAACTTCAAGGCCAGTTAAAATTACCCAAACTGTCACTCAGCCTTGACTCAGGTCAATTATGTAATGTAAGCTTGGAAGAAAACAAAACAAAACAAAGACACCCCACTGCAATGGCAATCAATAAATCTAGACCGAGTGATGAGTCAGGTCTGAGAAGCAGAGATATAAAATAACTCTGAATGGTAGATTAAAAGCTTTAGTGGAAAACTGACAATATGTGTGAATGTATTTCAGCACAAGCCCTGAAATTATGAAAATAAAGTGAAATTGATAATCTAGAAAGGAAAAGTCAAATTGTAAAAGGGATAAATACTTTGAAAAATTCACTGGACACAACCAATGATGCATCTAATATCATAAGACTGGATAAAGCTAAGGAAGGAATCGGTAAACTTGAACTTGTGGAAATTAAACTAAAAAGCAAAGAAAAGAGGGGATAAGGCATGAAAAAGGCAGAGTACTCAAGAACCATAAGATAATGCTAAATGATAGAAGATAAGCGTGAATTGGAATTTTAAAAGAAAAAGAGGGAAAAAAAGAAAAAATATTTGAAGATATAGTGTGTAACAATTTTCATACATAATTAATACATCAGAAAACCATAGAGAAAAGCAGTTCAGAGAAGCCCAGGTAGTGTTAGCATGTATTATATTCAGAATATTGAAAACCTAAAGAGAAAACCATAGAGACAAACAATGAAAAAAGAAAAAGAAAATCTGCAGATTGTATGAGACTCTCAAGGCAGCATCTTACCAATTTCTCTTGCATAATTTGATGGCCTACTGTGCACTCATAGCCATTCGTTCTTGGAATTGGCTTGCATAGAAGATTTACTGGGCCTAGGCTGTCGTGGTCTCTTATGGAACACTTCTTTGTACAACAGGCCCAGGGCTTCAAGGGGAAAACAAAAACGCACAAGACAAGAAAATACAACAGACAAACATACAGTGAGAACAAAGAAAACAGCAAAAGCTGAACAGTTTAAAAACAAGTGTTTATCAGGCAGTGCACACTAGGACCAAAAACTATAATCAACAAATTCTTAGATAGCAAAATAAATTCAACATCTAGATTCAAAGAAATTAGAGTTCAGGCTGTTCTTGAGAGACTTTCTGGCAGCACATTGATAGGACATTTGAATTTGGAGAATAGAGGACCTGAATAACGCCCCTGGTTTTCTGTGGACCCCACCAAATGCTGCCAGATGGGGGTCTGGAAAATAGTCTTAGGAAGTCAAACCTTCATATTTCAAAGAATTGTCTGAATCAATATCTGAATCTAAAGGATGACTACGTTGGGCAAGGTAGGATTGTGCCATAATACCTAGACCTTGGAAACAGATGGAAAATAACATTTGTGAAGGATGGGAAATGTTTGAAAGGCCTAGACACTGTTGATGAGATTGCAAGTCTATGGGATCACTTTGGTAAACTGGTTGTCAAAATCTACTGAATTGAAGAGAAACACAAGCCAGAAATTATACTGCTCGGTATATGCTCTGCTGGGAGCTCAAAGGACATGTGCAGAAGTCTTCACAGCAGCCTTATTCACAATACCCGAGGGCTAAAGTGGTTCACACGCATTGGAATGAATTGATAAATGATAATAAATTTATACAATAGAATATCCTAAGATAATAAAAAAAAAAGAAAAAGTGAACTACTGCTGCCCACAGACATAGAGGTGTTTTCCATCAACTAGTCAGGAGCATATGTAACAGGTGGGTGTATAAAAGAGAGAAGGCTATAATACCACTGTATAAAATTTAACAATAGGTGGACTGTACGTATGATGCTAGAAGAGTAGATCGTGTTTACATTTAAAGGTGGGTGTTGCAAGAGGGACCACGAGGTGGCCTAATAAGAGGTGTCTTATGCTTCATTTCTTTCTATGGGTTCTGCTTATGTGGGTATATGTGTTTTGTCAAATTTCTTTGAACCTCACAGTTATGGTTTGTGCTACTGAATGTCATCTCCGTATTCTTAGGAATCTTCTAAGAGCAATTCGAGCATTCACACTACGGTTGTTTAAAGAGCTTATTTCCCATGCTGGAAACATTAGGCATTTAGAAAATGTTAGATATCATTACTGATTACAGTGGATCTGAATAATTCACAGAAACATATGCAACCTTTAGAAAATTCATTACTGTGATTGTGCTGAAACTTTCAGAGACAGATCATTTCTCCTTGGAAGTTGTGGGTGTATTTTCTGTGAGAAAGAGGTTTTTTGTTTTCTGTGATTTTTTGCTTAATTCCTCAACCATAAGGCGTTCACAGATGCTTAATTAGTGGCACACATCGTGGAGGGCATGCTTGGTGGGATTCTGTGAAAATACCACACTCTGCTCGGCAACTCAGACTTTCAGATTCAAATGCCCCTTCTGGACGAGTGCCATTTATTTTTTTGATATCTCCTCTAAAAGATCACTCACTTCAATTTTTAAAAAATGGATTTCTGTGACTATCTGGATCTCTCAAATAAATAGAAATCTCCTCTTTTTCTGAAATACTGATAGCACCAATAGAAATTGCCTTTGGTCTAAATGTCATATTAATTACCAGGTATTTATAAGAAATATTCACCTTTACAACTTGTTTTTCCAAGTATGATTTTTATGTATTGTAACATATATAATAACATATATAGTAATACACATATATTGTAATATATAGAGAGAGTAATATATATATATATATATAGAGAGAGAGAGAGAGATTTTTAACAAAAAATGCGTAGGCCTAATATATTCAAAGCACTGTCCTAAATTGAAGGAATATAAGTAGATTTAAGATAGCGTACCTAATTTCCAAAATTTCACAGTGTGTGTATATATATATGTATACATATATATATATACACGCACTAAAATAATATGAGAACATTTATAATTCATTAGGAATCAAATTTTAACATTTATAACATTTAGGAATCAAATAAATAAAAATATTTCAAGGTAAATATAGGGTGCTGCCAGTTTAAAAAGGAAAATACACGATGGTGCTAGTATAAATAAGACAGTGTCAAAACTGAGACTTGGATTCTGTGTAGGACAAGGTGGTAAGAAAAGAAGAGTGAACACACTATATCAAGACACCAAGCAAAGAAAATAATTGGTCTACATTAGATATAGTTGAAAAACAAAAACAGGATTTTTTTCGCTGAATAAAATAACATAAAGCAGGTCAGAACTACATTGGAAATGGCTATACACATCAGACTAAGGACTTGAAAATTTATTCTGTAGGCAACATAAAAATTATTGAAGCTACAAAGTTTAGGGAAGATCATGGCGGTGGGGGGGAATTGGTTTGATATAATAAGTTTGAGTATGTTAGAAAGTAAGTGAAATGTATATGTCAAATCAAATAAAATATTGCCCTATGCAAATGTCTGAATGTAATCATTGAATATTTGTTGGCACACAAACGTGTCTAGAATTCCGTTCTTTGAACCCTGTCTGTGAAGTTCCTAAAGTGCATCCCAGATAAGCAAATGCTTAGAAGATTCAATCTGTAAATTCTCTTCCTCACTAATATTGTCTGGCCTCCAAGTAAACGTAATCTAGGCCAGACTCTCCCAAGTTCTTCAGTTCAAACCAAAAGCAGTCCTATTTCTAAACCTGACATTGAGGGGAGACTTGCTCAGTCCTAGCTGTGGGGGTAGAGAGGGAGCGTGGGTAAAGAAAACGTCCCTCTGGTCATCATCTGCCCAGACCCTCTGTCACAGGCAAAGATCATATTGACATCGTCAGAAGAAGCTGACTCCTTTGGAAGAAGAAGAAAGAAAGGACAGAGAGTTAAATTACACTTCTTTCTCCGCAGAAGGAAATCCTCTCACTGTGAGCTGAAAGGAATTGCCAACGTTGCCATTCTGAAAGCCCCTCTTGGAAGTGAAGGGCTGCCGACAGTGGTGACCTTTCCTCGAGAAACATCTTCATGGAACTGTTCTGTTTCACCTTTGAGATTTCACATCCTACCTCTCTGGAGACAAGGGTCTTCTTTTTGTTTGATTTTTCTTCTCCTCCCATGGGAGGATATTAAAGGACTATCAAAAAGGACACCCACTGCTGGCCCAGGTGGCTTCCCAAAGTCTGGGCGTGCTAGTCTTCCTTGTTCACCGATTTTCCTGCAAATTTATAAAGAATGGAAGAAATATAAGAAAGGGCATAAACAAGAGATTGGACTCTGAAACGAAATAGCCTTAGGTTTGAATCTGTTCTGCCACTTACTGTGTAACTTTGAGAAAATTAATTAGCCTCTTTAAGGCTGTTTCCTCATCTGTGAAATGTGAGCACTACATAATAAGTCCCTAGTGGGCCTCTCGCACACTCCACAGGGCCGTGCTGCTTCTCCTTTCTCCACTGATGAATCTCTTCCGCCGACAACAGTGTGTCTGCAAGGGATATTTGTTGAATGAATCCTAAGAAATGCTGAGCATAATGCCTATAAAATGGAAATTGCATGGTGATGATTATACCTGCTATTATTTCATTACTATTTATGAATAGCAAAAATGATCACAATAACAATATCTCATTTTAAAATATGTGAATAGAACACTGCTAATTTTTCACTGTGAGGCCTAATTCTGGCAGCTCGTTTCAGATGAGTGTGATGTATGATTTAGGGAACTGTATGCCTCTTCTGATTTTACTAAAACATTTATTTCAATTATTCACATATATTGTGTTTCATTAAATTCCACTTAGGAATAAAAATGGCAATTTGATAGAGATTACTCTGACAATAAATTGTGAAGCCTTTGGTACTTTCTATGACCAAGGACAGATAAATGAATAGTGTGGTACTATCTGTTCCTTAAAATCTGAAAAGAACTTTTCTGTAGATTGTTCTCTGATCATCAAGATTTTTCTTGATGGGTGGTCATTGATAGATAGCATTTGCAATTTATTCTAAAGTTCCTGGGCTATTGGGATTTTCTGACTCTTTTTATTTCAATATTGGACTTTTATAATTTCTAGAGAAAAATGAAGATGAGCAAAGTTGTGATGCGTCATAAAATAATTCACAAATTATTGTTACAGTCTTTTATTATTTTAATGATCTTTTAATTTATGCATTTTTAAATGTTATTTTCTTAGAAAACCATTGCTAATTATGGGATATGAATATAAGAGCAAGGGAGGACTTCAGTGGATGTCGTAGGTTAACAAATGTGCAGTTGCTCATGAACTGCTTTGCGCTGGAACATTCAATCCAGCCTCTTTGATTTGGTTTCTGTGGTTGTCATGGAGCAAACACACTGTATGTGGTAAACTTCTGATAGCATAATACCTTATGAATCACTTGGATAGTAATAGGTCCAGGAAAAATACTTTCTTAAAATTTGCTCACCACTAAAAAGAGCACATTTTGCAGCATATTTTTAACATATACATGTATTTGGATGAGGTATCGAACCCAACAAATATCCATTGACTAATTGCTGAGTGCAAGAAAAAGTAATATGTAAATCAGAAAATGTTCAAAAAAGGAAAATAACTGTAGTCATACACCTGATATTTTAATCAATAAGATAACTATGCTGCAATAATACTGAACGTCAGAAATTAATATATGTTATGAAAGATTTTATTTTTCTTTTTGAGACAGAGTCTCACTTCGTCTCCCCCAGTAGAGTGCTATGACATCATAACTCACAGCAACCTCATACTCTTGGGCTCAAGAGATGCCTGCCACAATGCCCGGCTATATTTAGAGACGGAACTCCTGACCTCAAGCCATCTGCCCGCCTCGACCTCCCAGAATGCTGGGATTACAGGTGCGAGCCACCACACTCACCCTGAAAGAGATTTCTTACAAAATTGTTGGAAATATTAAGCAAACTGTTGGAAAGGTGGAGAAAATGTCTGAGAAAATTCAGGTAAAAAGTAAGAGCATGAGAACTGAGCTTCGGTGGGACATCCTGAGAAGCACGTGTGGAGTCCCTCAGGGAGTGGTAAAGAAAGCAGTCTTGGGATGTACAATCTGTGACTGTAGGATTTTAGGGAACTGGAGAGAGTGAGAAAGGTGTTCAGTGGGATTGGGACTTGGAATGTGTTTGAGACTTCTTCACGCAGCCAGAGCTATTAAGAGTAGCCTTGCTTTAGAATTCAGACAACACAACTCGGAGAGCAGAGACTCTACTTAAATGATTCAGAACAGAGTGACTTCAGCAGCATTGACTTAATCAACTGATTAATATAATTCAACCCTTAAATTTAGCATGTTATGGCAAATTTAACATTTTCTTCAAATAACTGTGGTCGAAAATTGAGGACAGAGAGTATTACCACTACAACTAAAAACCAAAGGGGGAGAAAAACAACAAAAATCTAAACAAATCAAAAATAAAACTTTCCCAATGTCTAAATAGGATTGTTTGGGAAAACACTCTACTCTAAAATATTAGACATTTTAAGAGCAAGAAACATATCCTTAAAATTAAATGAGTATCTTATCTATTATTTAAAAAGAAAGTTAAATTTTTAAAAGAATACCTATGGTTGGCTAATGATGAGTTTATAAATGGGGTTCCTTGTGTTCTCAGAAGAGGAAGAACGAATGAGAGCCTGCAGCTGGTACCCAGCAGCTGACCTTTAGCAAGTGTTTTTTCGGTTCTTCTGTGTAGAACCTAATGAACTATCGCACGAGTCTCATGAGACATGAAATTCCGACACCCACCTTCCTTCTGCTCCATAGCCAAAGAAATAGCTGAGTTTGTCTTACTTTTTTTTTTTTTTTTAAATCAGTAAACTCAGCATTATGGAACCTTGAAAGCAATTGTAAACTTTCTTGCTTTCATATTTGGATAGTCTATAGAAAGATTATTTTCTTCTAAAAGTGTTACTAACCCTCTCAATTAATTTTTAAAGTCCTAGGTGTCATGGTAAATCTTTCATTAAAATTTAAATACATAAACATAGGTAAGTGAAAGTCACTGGAAAATTTGTAAGTGTAGCCAATCAACTGTATTTGTCTAGATGATATCAGAGAATTTTTTGATAAGGAAATTTTACTTTTGATTATTTATTATTTGTTTAAGTTGATTATCAATGTCGGTATTTTAGCAGAAACTTTCAGAGCAGAGCCTGAGAATCCCTTAGAGGTACCTGACGTGCTTTCAAGGGCCTGGTGAAGTCAAAGATACTTTTGTAATGAAGGTATTTTGTGCCCTTTTCCCTCACCCTCTCACATGGGTACACAGACATTTTCTAGATGCCAATGGCGTGTCATCTCCTAGCAGGGCAAATGTAGGAACTGGTACAAGATTCCACCTGTCTTCTAGGGTCAGACATGAAACATATTTACATAAAAATAAGACAATGTGGATTTTCTTGCCAATTTTTTTGTTTGGGGTAATAGTATGACTATTTCCTCATAAAATATCTCGTTTATAATTACATATAATTTTAACACTATTTTCAAAAGAATTAATAAAAACTTCCTCAAACAAGCAGTCAGGATACAAATCCAGCCTTTGTCTACGTTTCAAGCTCCTGTCTCTGCTATTCTCTGAAGAAAAAATAAATAAACTCATAAGAGAAGGAATGAAAAGTTGGTAAAATAGATTCTGTTACTCTGTTTTATTTTTTATAAAATCATAGTTACTAATCGCTCCGTACTTTAGTTTTCCCATCTTGAGAATGGGGACATGAGCACAGTGAAACTCACAGATTTCTGTCAGTGTTAACTCACTTAAGGTCTGTAAGACCAAAAACAATGTCTGGTACAAATCAAGCATTGTATTGGTGTTTGTTGTTATTAGCATTGTAATTGCTTCTTTTTTTCTTTTGAGGAATCAATTTACTTGTCTATTTATTTTTGGCTAATAGTTCTTATTGAAGATAATTATTAGAAAATTTGTTTAATTCAATTGAATTCTAATAATGTAATATTTTAATAATCACTAAGAAGATTAGTTAGACATGAACATATTCACGAGAGAAAAATTATTTTAGCTAGAATAATCTAAATGAACTGCCATTAATAGGCAAAATAATGTGCCGGTTCCTAGAAAGTGATAGAAAAATTGCATCCAGTTGGTAAGGGTCCAAAAACTGTTTGTATGTGGAATAAACAAAATGCTACCTTCTCAAGGGAGAGTATTATCTACGCTGGACAACGCTGACACCCTCAGCTACATTTTCTTCTGGCCCTTACTGCAGGCACAGCTGCAGGCTGCTAGATTCTGCCTCACTTGCACTGCGGGTCTGCGGATACCTAGCCTGTTTCTTCTCTCCTTCCTGGGAAGCTGGATGAGATGTCTGGGAGAGCAGCCCCCCTGCAGGTTTGGGAGAGTTAACTTGCGCTGAGCTGATGGGTGAGATGATCCCTGCTCAACAGGCACGCTTGGGCCGGCCATCTTTCTCTCTAGGCTTCCAGCTTCTCCATCTGATAACATCTTTGCCCACAAGTCTTTGTAGCAGGTTCTGCACTTTGGGAAAACAAAGCTAAAAAAATGTCAGATAGGAAAATTGTATATGTCTAAAACACCTCAAAGGATTTTTAAAAAAATTTTATGAAGACTTAGTTCAGAAAACCAAATCCCAGGGTCCAAACAGAAAGAATAGTATTTTGCGTAGAGAGTCCAGTCCATGATGTTTCCAAGGTGGGTGGTTAATGGGAAGCTATTCTTTCTTTTTATTTTTGGGGTTTTTTTGTTTGTTTGTTTGTTTGTTTTGGCCAGTGATTCTCTTTAATTTTTTTTTAATAGTTGGGGATTCATTGAGGGTACAAGAAACCAGGTTACATTGATTGCATTTGTTAGGTAAAGTCCCTCTTACAATTGTGTTTTGCCCCCACAAGGTGTGACATACACCAAGACCCCACCCCCCTCTCTCCTTCCCTCTCTCTGCTCTTCCTTTCCCCCACCCTTCCCTCATTCTTTCTCTCTCTGCTCTCCCCTTCCTCCACCCCCACCATGTCAATAATTGTCATTAATTGTCCTCATATCAAACTTGAGTACATGGGATTCATGCTTCTCCATTCTTGAGATGCTTTACTAAGAATAATGTGTTTCACTTCCATCCAGGTTAATACAAAGGCTGTAAAGTCTCCATTTTTTTTTTTTTTGAGACAGAGCCTCAAGCTGTCACCCTGGATAGAGTGCTGTGGCATCACAGCTCACAGCAACCTCCAATTCCTGGGCTCAAGTGAGTCTCTTGCCTCCGCCTCCCAAGTAGCTGGGACCACAGGTGCCCGCCACAATGCCCGGCCATTTTTTGGTTGTAGCCATCATTGTTGTTTGGCGGGCCTGGGCTGGATTCGAACCCGCCAGCTCAGGTGTGCGTGGCTGGTACTTTAGCCCGTTGAGCCACAGGCACCGAGCCATAAAGTCTCCATTTTTTTTAATGGCTGAATATTGGTATTCCATAGTGTACATATACCATAGTTTGTTAATCCATTCCTGGACGGTGGGCATTTAGGTTGTTTCCACATTCCAAACCCCGCATAGCTAAGGCAATTCTTAGTAATAAAAACAAAGCTGGGGGTATCACCATTCCAGACTTTAGGCTGTACTACAAAGCCATAGTGGTCAAGACGGCATGGTACTGGCACAAAAATAGAGACATAGACATTTGGAATCAAATAGAAACCCAGGAAATGAAATGAACAACTTACAACCACCTAATCTTCGATAAACCAATAAAGAACATACCTTGGGGGAAAGACTCCCTATTCAATAAATGGTGCTGGGAAAACTGGATATCCACATGTAAAAGACTGAAACTGGACCCTCACCTTTCTCCACTCACAAAAATTGATTCAAGTTGGATAAAGGACTTAAAT
>CAUYRH010081030.1:0-13121 GCA_963574655.1 Perodicticus potto
TAGTCCCAGCTACTTGGGAGGCAGAGGCAAGAGACTCGCTTGAGCCCAGGAATTGGAGGTTGCTGTGAGCTGTGATGCCATGGCACTCTACCCAGGGTGACAGCTTGAGGCTCTGTCTCAAAAAAAAAAAAAAAAAAAAAAGATATTTATTTCCTCTGTAATAAGAAGGCAAAAATAGATAAGCTTAAGAATATATTCAGGAATTAATGTTTTAGTATTTTATCTCATTTGGAAGTCATCTAGGTACTTAGTGAATATCTATCATTTAATTTAACTTTAAAAACTTTAAAGGTGTGAGTTACCAAAGAGGTTTTGAGTAGACATATTATAAAACATAATCCATGTTGAAGAGGTCTTTATAAACCTTTATTTCACTTATAACAATTTAATTAACTTATTCTTAACAATTATGCTTGGGATTGCTTCTGAAAATTTTATGAGACATTAGACAAAGCTAGCCATCATCTCAAGTTTTTTCCCTGGCAACTATTTTTACAGCATGTACATATTGGGCGAGCTTCACACAAACAAAAATAAAAAAATTAAATACATTTTTTGTTTTACTACTGTGCTTGATATACATGAAATAATAGATTCTGTATTTTTACTCTGACATTTGTTCCAAGACTAAATCTATAATTTTTATAATTTTGAACATCCGGAAGAGATAACATTAGCTTATTAACTAGAAAATCCACATAGAATTAAAATTTTGTGTATGCATTCTATTTAATCCTGACAATTCTGAAGGTAATTCTTTTTTTCTTTACTAAACAAACAATATGCTTTCTTATTTACTAAAGATTACTCAAATCATGTGAACTTGAAAAGCATTTGGATCAGTTCCTATTTGTCTGAGAGAACATTTGATTTACATATGTGCTTCTTTTTCTTTAAGCCAATGAAATAGAACTCTTACAAAATAATTTTGGTAAAAACCTCTGGTGGTAGGAAAATATCACATATGTATAACTTACATTTGTAGACATACATAAATATACAAACAGATGCAAACAAAGATCTTACAGCATTCATTTACAAATTTTAGCTATGAGTCAGGTACAATAATATAAAACTCACTAGTATATAAAAGAGTAGCTAGACCCAAATTGTGTTTTTGGTAAATGGAGCAGGTTAAGCTTACCCACTCAGATGGCTATAGACTTTTACTAATATTTGTGGAAAGAACTTAAGATTTACCAGTTTCCCAATAGCTCGTTGCTCCTCCCCCCATGACAGTCATCTCCCTGAAGTTTTCATTTCAAAATTTACATATCAAAAACACAGAGAAAGAATGTATATTTCTCCAAGAAGTAGTTTGGGGACATAATTACCTATTATCAGTAGTCAATCTTATTGAGGCTGTGGATTACATTTCAGGCAAGTGACTGATGAAATGTCTAGCAGCTGTCTGAATATCTCCAAAGCCTATTGGAGTGGATAAAATATCTAGTTAATTTCTAATTAATCTTTTTCCTTTTCAGGCTTAGGTAGGTGTTTCAGGGAAACCCTGAGTCCCTTGAGAGCAGTGGTGAGGAAAGAGGTCTGGCAGAGAGATGGCAAAGTAAGGGTCTGAATGGGGGATCGTGAAGGATTCAAGGGAACTGAATGAAAGATCAAAGGCAGGAAGAGGAAGAAGCAGCAGAAGCAATGGGAAGGGAAAGGTTTTAGGGAGCCAGTTTGGGAGACCTTAAGTTTCCCAAAGAAGAAGATGAAGTTCCAAAGTATTCTCAGCAAAAGTGTGCTAGTGAATAGGAGGTGAACAGAGTTGGCAGAGTATGCAGTCAGCAGGGTTCCAGAAGGAAGTTTCAGTTGACTGAGAAGTTCCCATGGGGATAGCAGAGTCACTTGGGGAGAAAAGAGAAGCAGTAAAGACAGGTTTTATCAAGCTCTGAATGTCACCTTCCAATTTTGCCAACTTCTGATCATAGAGTTCCTTAATTTTTTCTCCCAAGTATCTTATGATCAGGGTTCAGCTGGGACAAATAATAAATATTACTGGCAGTATTGAACTTTTAAACCAAAAATTTAAACCAAAATAATATCTCTCAAGTGACTCAACCAAAACCAATAAGCCTTTTATGATTTAACCATGCACGTGGGAGACATTCTCAAAGAGGGTACAAAGATACAACCTTCCCAAGATCCAGAGCCATTCCCAAAGACAGCCAGAAGGATGACAGCCTTAGAGTACTCCCTGAGAGCTGGCTGTGGTTGACAGTATGCAAGCTGCAAAAGGGGTACCGCCCATATTTCTGTTTGGCCATATTCTTGGGCACATCCACCCTCGTGGTTGGCTGCCTATGCATGCAGACCTGGTAACCTGCACACCTCAACAGGCGGAAGGCCAAGCCAGCTCTCAGGACACAAAATGAGACAAACAAGAAAGCTGTTCAGTGGAGGAAAAGCGTCAATAAGCAATGCATACCTCAAAACCAAAGTCACAATCCAAAGAAACAAATTCTTAAGCACGTTTTTCTCCTGCTAATCTGAGTTTGGAAGAGAAACAAAAAGGGGAAGTTTTTACCTTCCTCTCTTGACCAGGCACTGCAGAGAGCCATATGGGAAAGCTGACTATGGTGAGAATTCCTGCCTCTGCCACTTTCTCCCAGGATCCTGTCTGTAGCAGACTCCAGAGAGTGGATTGTCACAGAGATACCATCTTTGTTGCCCGAACTTTAGGAAAAGACAAAGAATTTTCTCTCTACCTTTCATAATTCTTAGTTGGGACAGACTCCTATAACAAAAGACAGAGTAAAAAGAAAAAAAGAAACAAAAGTTTGGTAACCTGTGTACCTCCTGTATACACGGGAGATCCCAGAGGAATAAGTAAATCTCAAAGAGGTGGCTTTGAATTCAGGCTTAAAACCATGTTTGGAGTAAAGAGGGAAAAGTGCAGGGAAGGTGGATGTGGCAAGATAACCAGGAAAATCATGGCAAACAAAAGTGTGATTAGTAATGCAGATTTCAGTGAGCTCCTTCTCCACTGAAGAGAGTCTCTTGTAATTAGTTATTCTTGTCTTCCTGGTACTATGAGGGAGAAACCCTTACAGATGAGACTTATAGATGTAAATTTCCCCAACAAAAGGATAATCTACTCTGTTTTTAGAGTTTCTCCTGTATCTTCAATTTCTCAAAATAATCAGCTCAAAATAGTCCTTATTCGAGGCTGGGTGTGGTGGCTCACGCCTATAATCCTAGCACTCCAGGAGGCCGAGACAGGTGTATTGCCCGAGCTCATGGGTTCTAGACAAGCCTGAGCCAGAGTGAGACCCCATCTGTAAAGACAGCTGGGAGTTGTGGTGGGTGCCTGTAGCCTTAGCTACTTGCGAGGCTGAGGCAAGAGAATCACTTGAGCCCAGGAGTTTGAGGTTGTTGTGAGCTAAGACGCCATGGGACACTACTGAGGGTGACAAAGTGAGCCTCTGTTTCAAAAGGAAAAAAAAGGATTATGCATAATTGGGGGTAGCATATTCTGTTCTCCTACAATCATATTTTAGGGTGGCATATTTTGGGCTTCCACAAGGGTTTTTCTTTTTTTTTTCCCCATTGATTTTTTTAGATTTTTAGAGCATCTTTAGGACCATCTATGAGACAAACAATCCTCCTTTAGAGGTCAGGATTATCAAGACTAATAATTCAGTGGGTCTTCCCTTTCTAGACAATGTGTCTAAAGTTGGGGTAGGAGACACTAGAATAATAGAGAGGCCTGTTCATAACTGTAGGGCCCACCTACCAGGCTTTCTCTAGTCAGGGAAGAGCTGAGTCTTGGAACATGTAGTGTGTGTTTCCACTAAAGATCATCTTCTATTAAAACGCAAGTCTATTAGAATAACTGTACAAAAGTTTAGCTAATTTCCCCATCAAGTAATCTAACATCGTCTGTTTACGTATGTTTTCAGAGGTATTAACATCCCTTCCCTTCACAATTAATGAACTCATTTCCTTTGACTTCTTCTGCTATCAATACAAAGTCTGTAGTTAATAAAAAGAAACAGACAGCAAACAAAATTTAAGGTCTGATGATGAATTTATGGGAAAGGATCACTAATGTGACTTTCTGACCACACAGATTTTTTTTTAAAAAAGACCAAGGTCCAGAAAGGAGAGTAATTTAAGTAAGATCATACTGCAGGTTAGGAGCAGAATTCAGGTTAAAATTCAAGTGTATCGAGTTACTTTCTGGCTGGTGGTCCAACATGTATGTGTCATTCAATGTTGCCCCTTTCTCTAAACTCTTCCTACTAGCCCCAGTGCTGATTCCCACAGCGAATACCAGTCAGTGCACTGTGACTTGGTTGGATTTCCTAAATCTCTGTTTCTCTTCCACTCTTTGACAATGTTTGAAACCTGAAAAGCTTCTTCACACCCTCTTTTTCTGTCTTTCTCGCTCCTCTATATTCAGTTGCCTGCCTCCCACACTGTCATTTACACCTGCCACTCTTCTTCTGTAACATTTCTTGGTGAAGCTGATGAAAACACTATTATCTTAATAGCTTAATTTCCTCCTGTTATAGAGAAAACCATCTTTTAAGACTTTTTAATATTAAGTTTTAATTTGTTTCTATTGCTTCAAAGCAAATCCTACCCCTCTACATTTTTCTGAAAATGTAGCAAAGACCCTGTAAGATTTGGGTTGGGAGGGGAGTGTGTACATAGGGAAATCAAGGACAGGGACCAAGTTTTGAAGGACTCAGGAGAGACCCACCTCTGGAGGGTGAGAGGGACACCACTAGTAAACAGCACTAATCCCAGAAGGGCCACAAAAATGTAACTGCTTTGAGAAAAATAACATCTTGGGGAGAGCATTGAACTTTCCACAGGATGTGGAATGGAGATTCAGCCAATCTTATCTGGATCTCAAGTGGCAGGGTGCCTGCAGCTGAGATTGGATTATTATAGATTTTTATTTTGTTTATATCAAATCATTTTATTTATGTAATTTCCTTGACCCTTCATATTATCTCTCTTCACCCTGAGAAGCCATGCTTTGCACAGAATCCCTCTGCTCCAGCTAGGCTAATGTTGGCATAGCTCAAAAAACACATTGCACTGACTCGGGGTTTCCATACTGACTCAGTTTTCCTGGATCTTAAATGTACTTCCTGCCCCATGATTCAAACTCCTCATCCCTCAGTACCTTGCCCAAGACCTCCTGGGAAGACTTGGTCTCCTCCAGCACCTACTCTCTTTTTCTGACTGGTTGCTGCTCCTACAGTTGATACTTGTGAGGTCTACTCTTGATTGACATACTGTTTGCCACATGTGTGCCCATTACTGGTTCAAATCTGCTTTCAACCCTGCCATGCTGTGTGCTCATCAAGGCCGGGACCCATCTTGTTGCTTTGAACTCAGGGCACCTAACAAGGTGCTTTGTATTAACACCAAATGATGAAAAACTTTCACCTTCCTCTTTGGGACAGTCTATGCACCAGACCTCTGTTTGTTCTAGTGCTTCTGGTTGTAACTTACACCACCCATAAGAATACATAGACCCTGCTTTAGGCTCAAATCACATGGTGATGATTTATTTACACCTGCACAGGTGGACCACTGCCCCAAAGGGCTAGGCCCAAATCAGGTGGTTACATCTGCACAGGCGGACCACTGCCCAAAGGGCAAGTGGTGGCGAAGAGAAATGCAGGCAGCCTTTTATACCCTTTTTGTGCTGATGTGGCAAAGCAAGCATGTACAAAAGCAGAACATGGCTGGTTACAGGGCGGGATTATAGTCAGGTAGTTGGCTCAGGGGGTAGCTGCATGGCGGCTCAGGAGTGTAACTCAGTAACCATGGGGACAGCTTGGAAAGCCCAGTACCTGGGAAACTCTGCTTGAGTGAGTTTCCACCATTGTTTCAACTCGGCCAGGGGGTGTCAGGGAACTTAGAGAACTTCCTTGTCAGAAACCTGTTCTTGGAATTAACCCAAGGGGGGCATGCTGGGGACCAAGGCCGAGACAGGCTGACACAGACTCAGGTCTTTTGGAGGGCTGTTGGCTTACAACACCTCTAGCCTCCAGTTTTGTCCTACACTCGGCAGCAAGGGCCCTTCTCTTCCGGGACTGTTGAATCTTCTCGGGTTAGTTTCATACTCAAATCAATGTCCTCTTTCCCTCCCTCCCTCTCTTCCTTTCTTCCTTTCTCTCTCTCTCCTCTCGCTCTTTCTTTTTGAGACAAGCTCTCACTCTGTTGTTGCCCCAGCTAGCGTGCAGCGACTTCAGCCTGACTCACAGCAACCTCAAACTCCTGGGCTCAAGTGATCTTCCCGTCTCAGCCTCCTGAGTAGCTGGGACTACAGACATGTGCTGCCATACCTGGATAATTTTTCTATGTTTCAGTAGCGACAGGGTCTCACTCTTGTTCAGGTTGGCCTTGAACTTGTGACCTCAAATGATCCTCCCACCTCGTAGACATTGAGTCACTGTTCTCGGCCTCAAATCAGATTTCTCTGTGAATTCAGACACCTGTAAACTGAGGTGGCTGTAAGCAGCTCCAGAGCCCACTTTTCCTGATTCATGAATCCCCACTTGCCCTTGTTGAGTGGGCAGATCAGCCCTGGCTTTGAAAGAGCCTCTGCCACATTTAGAATAGGTGCTGCTCTTTGATGAGTGCACAGTGAGAAATCCACAGCACTCCACCCAGTACACACACACACACACACACAACTGGAACAGTCCTATGCAATACTCTTATTTAATGCAATGCACATTGATCTATTCTTTTCTTTTTTAAAACTAAAAACGGTGATTTCATGACTAAAACTAAAAACGGTGAATTCATGACTAATGAATTATGATTTGCAGTTCAAAAAACACTGTTCTAGAGGATCAAAGGATAGTTGGCCTGGGAAGAGAAGGCCATTCCTAGGCCCTCAAAGGGTGGCTGCCGGGAGAGCTGGTGGTTCGGGGAGCGCTCCTTCTGCAGGATCCCTTGGCCCTCAGGTTCAGTTGATGCTAAAATGCAGCAGGTGGGACACACTAATGTGGTTTTTGCATTTGGGTCATCTTGCTAGTGTCTCTGCACCGGCTGGGTGAGCAGCCTTCCGCAGAATGACATCTGAGGAAGGCCAGCACTGCGGGAGCTGGACACTGAGTGCCCTGTTACACTGTCAGCTCTGAGGACACCTAAGAATATCTTTGTGGTGTTTAAAACACATGTAGCATAACTATAGTCCTGAAAGTAGAAGGGAAGAGGAGAGAGGGGGAAGGGAGGGGGGATATGGCAGGAGGGAGGGTATTTGGGGGCACCTCACCTAATGTGCATGATGCAATGGTACATTTCAAAACTATTAAGAAATGAGTATAATTGTGATGGATGTGTTACTTAGTTCAATGTAAGCATTTCACATTGTATATCAGAGCAGTACCCTGAACCCCATAAATGCATCAATGTACAAAGTTATGATTTAATAAAAAATAATTAATAAAAAAAAATAAACCCACATGTATCAAATGAATAATTGAAGTGACAATCTATTTCTATAATTCTCTGTAGTTGGCTACTCACAAGGGACGGGCACTGTGGAAAGGGACCATGGGGAGGTAGAGGGACAAATAAATTCTTGCTGCCAGTGAGTGGATGGCAAAGCAGCTGGATGTCAGCCTTGGTAAAGGCAAGTCCTGGCTGGGCTACTCCTCAGGGCCCCTCTGTGTCCAGAAGCAAGCACTATCAGAGGATCAAGGACAAATGTAGCCTCTTGGAGGCCTCTGCCCATGGACAGCATTCTTGGGGCTGCTAAGACGAAAGGCTGCCTGGGAGGGGGCAGCAGGGTTGAGGGGAGCTGCGGGGAGCTTATGCTGGCTGTGGCATTTGATCAGAGCCACCGCATACAGAAGAGGTAGTGAGCAAGTGCCACAAGTCAACAGGTGCTGCTGATGAGCTCCCAGCCTCCCCATTTCCTGCCCATCATGGTCACAAAAGCAGACCAGCCACCCCTTTGACCCGCTCCCCAGTCTCAGCCTCCCGACCTCTAGGCAGTGGGCATTCTGTCCTTTACCTGGCACCCTCCCTGGAGGGTGGGTGGCCAGGACCTGAGGACCTGGTCCAAAGGGCACAGGGGATTCTCTCTGTACCACTGCCCTGAGCTGGGAAGCAGAGGAAGCCGCTGCTGTGTCTGGGCTGTGGCCTGGAGGGAGGGTTTGTCCCGCCCTCTCTCCTTGTGGTGTGTGGCGACTGGGCACCCCTGAGCAGCGTGACCTTGGGCCAGTTATTTTATTTTTTTTATTTATTTATTTTTCTTATTGAGTCATAGCTGTGTACAATAATTCAGTCAAGGAGTACAGTGTGTGGGCTTCACATACAATTGGAGATATTTTTATCAACCTGATTAATATAACACTCATGATATTTTCTCATTTACTATGTGAAAACAATTTTGATCCGTATTTAGAAGTTTTCTCCTGACCCTTCAAATATGCACCACAAGTGTGATCTCACCTTTTATCCTCTCCCCCCCAACCCTCTCGCTCCCCTTCCCTCCCTCACCCCTTTCCCCATGTTATTGTGCAATTAGTGGATTGTAGCCTTCGCACAAGTTCCTTTTTCAAACACCATTTTACACATAAGCAAGCTAGACTGAATCACATGGTACTGGATGAGAGCTAGAAACAGTTTAGCCTAGTATAAAAATATACCAGCAGATGGGTGGGCATAGACATATATAGGAAGACATTAGTTACATTTATGAAGCTGTGTATATGCACGGGTTAGTATAGTAGAACTTCCACAGCTGACCACCTCCCTACACTGACCACCTCCGTAAGCTGATCTAATTTTCATAGACTGGTCATGCACCACATGTATATTCAGTACAATAAGCCTAGTTTTGTTGTTGTTGCTCTTTGGTTTTTGGTTTGGGGGGGGTGAGACAGAATCTCACTTTGTCATCCTCCATAGTGTTCTGTGGCATCACAGCTCACAGCAACCCCAAACTCTTGGGCTCATGTGATTTTCTTGCCTCAGCCTCCTAACTAGTTGGGACTATAGATGCCTGCCACAACACCTGGCTATTTTTAGAAATAAGGTCTCACTCTGGCTCAGGCTGGTCTTGAACCTGTGAGCTCAGGCAAATCACCAACCTTAGCCTCCCAGAGTGCTAGGATTACAGATGTGACCCACTGCGTCCAGCCCAGGGCCTAGTTCTTTATGTTGACCACTTTTGTATATTGACCAATTTGTTACAGTCCCTTAGCAGCGGAATTTAAAGAGGTTCTACTGTATACACACATATGTTTCTTTGCTCTGCCTTTCAAGAAGGCTTAGAAGCAATGACACTCCAAGCATTTCCGAAGCCCAGGTCTTGATTTCAAATACCATTCTTCAATAAAGGAATCAGGGCTCCTTGAAGAACTGGCTGATTCCAGGGCTGGACAGAGAACATACAAGATGATCCTGGACTATCCTGTAGTTCCTGAAATTCAGGAAATGCTAAAAACAAATGAACAAAAAACAAATGATAAGGATATATGCCAAAGGGACCTAGAATGAAATGTAAGCTCCCAAAGGCCAACTCTGGGACCATTTGAGGGAGAAAAATTCATAAAGTAGTATTGGATTGTAATTCAAAGTATTACCTCTTTCATATTTACATGGATGGAGCTAGAACACATTCTTCTTAGCAAAGTATCTCAAGAATAGAAGAAAAAGTATCCAATGTATACAGCCCTACTATGAAGCTAATTTATACCTTTCATATGTAGGCTATAACCCAATTATAGTACAAGAATATGGGGAAAGGGGTAAAGGAGGGATGGGGGGAGGGTGGGTGGAGAGAGCGTAAATGGTGGGATCACACTTAGGGCGCATCTTAGAAGGGACAGGTAAAAACCTACTAAATGCAGAACACAAATGTTTTCACATAATAAATGAGAAAATCTCATGAAGGTTATGTTGAACAGTTGGATGAAAATATTTCAGATTGTCTATGAAGCCCACGCACTGTACCCCATGGTTGCACTAATGTAGATAGCTATGATTTAATAAATAAATTTTAAAAATAAAATAAAATACAAAGTACAAAATACCATATATCTACAATGATTTAAAAAAATGATTGATAAGTAAAAGGAGGTATGATGGTTAATTTTATATGTGAACTTGCCTGGGCTAAGGGCTGCCCAGACAGCTGGTAAAACATTATTTCTGAGTATGCCTGTCTATGAGGATGTTTCTGGAAGAAATTAGCATTTTAATTGGTTGACTGAGTAAAGAAAATCCACTTTCAGGAGGCACCTGTGGCTCAAAGGAGTAGGGCACCGGCCCCATATACCAGAGGTGGTGAGTTCAAACCCAGCCCTGGCCAAAAAAAAAGAAAATCCACTTTCACCAATCTGGGTGGGCACCATCCAATCATTGGAGGCCCAAATAGAAAAAATTATTTCTCTCCTTCTGAGCTGGGACATCTATTTCCTTCTGCCTTCAGACATCAGAGGTCCCAGTTCTCTGGCCTCCAGACTTGGAGTGAGTCACACCACAAGCTCTCCTGCAGATTGTGGGGCTTCACTCCCCCATAATAAATCCCCTCATATCTCCATACTATTGTTTCCATTTATCTGGAGAACTCCAAATAATGCAGGAGTGAATAGACAAATATCCTGTACCAAAAACTTCCATATAGCTTATTCTACGTATTCTTGAAGTAGAACATAAATCTCTGATTGTTAAATGTTTACCACGTGCATAGTGACTTCCTTCCAAAAGGTACTGTCTGGAAAGGGGAAACAGAAAGTAACATTATAGGCTGGGCTTGGTGGCTCATGCCAGTAATACTAGCACTCTGGGAATCCAAAGCACAAGGATCCCTTCAGTTCAGAAGTTCAAGACCAGCCTAAGCAAGAGCAAGACACTAGACACTATCTCTACTAAAAACTGTAAAATCAGTCAGACATCGTGGTGGCGCCTGTAGTCCCAGCTACTCAGGAGGCTGAGGCAGGAGGATAACTTAAGCCCAGGAGTTTGAGGTTGTTGTAAACTAGGCTGATGCCATAGCATTCTAGCCTGGGCAACAGAATAAAATGAAAGAAAAAGAGAAAGAGAGGAAGGAAGGAAAGGGAAGGGAAGGGAAAAGAAGGGAAGGGAATGGAAGGAGAAAGAAAGGAAAGGACAGGAAAGGAAAGGAAAGGAAAGGAGAAAGCGAAAAGGAAAAGGAAAGAGAAAGAAAAGAAATAAAGAAAGTAACATTATAGGTGCAAGGCTGGCCACTTTCTAGCCAAGTGGCCAAGGAGAACACCATCAATGATAAGTAATGGTGACAGCAGACACCCCTGATATTATATGAAAACAATGGCATTTCTCCTCTATAGTCTTTCTCCCCAAACCCCACAACCTCAATATAACCATGAGAAAAATATCAAACAAACCCCAATTGAGGTATATTCTCCAATAGACCTAACCATGTTCCTCACCATTGTCAAGGTCATCAAAGAAATGGAATATCTAAGAAACTGTCACAGTTGAGAGGAGCCTGAGGAGACAGGATGACAAATGAAATGTGGGTTTACTGATGGGATCTGAGGACAGGAAAAAGCAAATTAGGGAAAAACTAAGGAAGTCATAAAGTGTGAACTTTAATTAATAACAGCATATCAATATCAGTCCATTAGTTGATAAAAATATTCCATAGTAATGTAAAATATTAACAATAGGGGAACAGAGACTAGGCCATATGTGGCCTCCTGTACTATCTTCACAACATTTCTGTAAATCTAAAACTATTCTAAGATTAAAAGTCTATTTTTAAAATCGTCTACGAATAATCTAAAACTATTCTGAAACTATTCATACCCGTCACTGAAGTATGGTCTTTGCCAAGATTTTTAACACATTTCTTTGCTTCCTTTGGACACTCTATTTGTAGTTATTTGAAGAAAATAAGTTTCATTTGTCTCACACATCCAAATTTTGTCTTTCACCACACTCTTTCCTATTCTAGAACAACTTGGCCTAAAGCATGTTTGTGTATATCTCCAAGAATCAGGTAATGAAGGAGAAATTAAGATCTGGGAAAAGGGAATCATTCCTATGTTGATATTAACTTTATGTGAGCACCCTCTATGTATCACGGCCTGGTTTCTGCATCTCACATGTTGAGATTCATTTAACACCTCCTGTCAATCCTAGAAGACCCATTGTCACCCTTAGCTGTTGAGGAAATGGAGGCCCAGTTTCTCTAATGAGGGGAAATCTTGAAAAGACAAGCATGAGGAAGATGAAAGGAGGTTCTACATGTATAACACTCAGCACAGTGCCTAGGGCATATTCACCTCTAATTCAGTTTTTATTTTAGAAAACCCCTGGTTTCATCATAAGCATGTTTGAGATCCTCCAAACACTTTTATATGCCACTCAGGCTTTGTCATTTATTTTCTTAAATGAAATTTTTATTGAGATAAGTTATAGGTTCAGATGCAGTTGTAAGAAATTAATACAGAGAAATTCCACATACTTTTTACTCAGTTTCTCCCAATGCTATTCTTTTGACAAACTACAATGCAATACCATAACGAGAATATTGATAGTGACATTAATGTTGATACAACAGAGCAATCTCATTCAGAATTATCCACTATCACTTGCATTCATTTTCAAGTAATGTTGGGCCACCTTCTGTTGCTAGGCCTAGTTGCTTTAGTCTTTTGAGTAGGGGATGGAAGGCCACTATTACAGAATTGTTCTTTAGTTTCTCAGGGCCCAAATCAGGCTGCCACCCTCCTTCCACCTGTCAGGTTCTTCTCTGGCCCTCTTGGTTTATTTCCAGGGTTGATACTGGACTTAGCCCAAAAGAGATGGGAGAAACAAATCTTTGACATCTTTTTCAGATTGGACATTACATACTTATTATTTTTATGTATCAGAACCTTGGCTTGACCTCAACTTATTATAACTTATTTCTCCTTCTGCATCCTTTGTACTATAATAAATTTTAAAGACACATTGATCTAAGCAAATGAACAGTGAAATAATTGTTTTTTGTTTTTTGTTTGTTGTTTTTATTGTTGAATCATAGCTGAGTACATTAGTGCAATCAAGGGGTACAATGTGCTGGTTTCATATACAATCTGAAACATTTTCATCAAACTGTTTGACATAGCCATCATGTCATTTTCTTAGTTATTATATGAAGACAT
>CAUYRH010081034.1:0-16337 GCA_963574655.1 Perodicticus potto
CGTGCTGATCTCCTCTGTGGCTCATCCTTCATCTTTGGTTTATCACCTTTGGCATCTCCTTTTGCCTTTCTCTTGGGCATGGTGGCTGGAAGTGCTTGGCAGGTGGCTTTGTCCAGGAGGTGCCTGTCTTCCTCACACTGCCCCTAGAAAGATTTCTTTAGCAAGACATAAAAAGTGTAACCCATAAAGAGAAGGACTGACAAATTTAACCTTAAAAATAAAATTTAACTATACTGTTAATAACTATATTAAAAAGATAGCATAAAAATAAAACAATAAGTTACCAACACAATTTGAGCTTGCTATAGCAAAAAAGTCTAACCTATTCTGGTGTTCCCTCTTTGTGGGACAAGCCAGTATAGATAGACTTTAATAGCGGAAAAAAAAAAAAAGTTACCAACTGTGCACAGATATTTCTATACCTATAACTAACAAAGGAATAGAATCCAGAATACGTAAAGAATTCTTGGGTTAGGCATGGTGGCTCACATCTATAATTCTAGCACTTTGGGAGGCTGAAGTAGGAGGATTGCTTGAGACCAGCAGTTTGAGACCAACTTGGGGAACATAGTAAGTCTCTACAAAAAAATAAAGAATTTTTACAGATCCATGAGAAAAGGACAAAATGAAAATTAAACACTATGGACAAAAGTGTTAATAGTATTATGAAGAAGCATGATGGGCATCAGCACATAGACTATGTAATATGAGAAATACATATTAAAACCACAGGATTTAACATTTCATACCCATCAAATTGATGGAAACTAAATTTTCTGATAATATCAAGGGCTCACCAGATGTGTACCAATACAAACCCTTATGTCCTGATGGGGGAGGGGTGTGCAAATTAGTATATTCACTTTGGAAAACAATGCAGTATGTGTATTATGTGATTTTACTTCTACTCATGTTTACCTAGAGAAATTCTTGAAGGTGTGCACAAAACACCTAAAAGAATGTCTACAGCAACTCTGTAGTTTCAAAAAACTGTAAACCAGGCTTGGTGCTCATAGCATAGTGGTTACAGCGCCAGCCACATATACCCAGGCTGGTGGGTTCGAACCTGGCCCGGGCCAGCTAAACAGCAATGACAACTGCAACAAAAAAATAGCTAGGTGTGTGGCAGGCGCCAGTAGTCCCAACTACTTAGGAGGCTGAGGCAAGAGAATCGCTTAAGCCCGAGAGTTGGAGGTTGCTGTGAGCTGTGACTCCACAGCACTGTACCGAGGGTGACATAGTAAGACTGTGTCTCAAAAACAAACAAACAAACAAAAAAAAAAACTGTAAACCACTCAAATGTTCTTCAATAGTGGAATGGATAGATATATTTTGGTAATATCTATAAAAGGGAATACTAATCAGAAGCAGAAACAAATTATAGCTACATGTGAAAACAAGGATGAATCACAAGAACATAATGTTGAGCAAAATCGAGCTAGAGAAGAACATGTTTAGTATAGACCTAAATATGTGTGAAACACTGACATCTGGGTAACCAGCAGGCAGTAAAACTAGTAAAAGGGATCACCTCTCGATGGGTGGAAAGGGGTGTGTCTGCGGGGCATAGAGCTTAGACCAGAGATAAGGAAGTGGGGCATAAGCACATAAAACCCTCTCCTTTAAACCTAGGAGGAAGAAAGAACATGCCTGATGTGTTCTCTGTATCTTACACAGAAAAACTATGTGTCTGTTCAAGAATAAAAATTTTTTTTAAAAACATGGGTAGCCCAGAGCACAGCTTCAGAGACATACAGGTGGGAACAGAAAACGGAAGCCACCGGGTCTCTGCTGTGCCTGGCTCTCTGGTGCTGTGTCACTGCACAGACTCCAAGCAGCTCCTTGATGACTCTGGAGGTCTGCAGTAGCAGTAGGGATGATCTCACGGTTCTAGTGGCAGATTGGAGATGCCTCATTCTCTAGTGGCAGACTAGAAACAGCCTACATGTGTCGCTCTCAAGGGGAGGATCAAAACGTACAGGTGGATGCCCATGTATGAATAAGTCTTCTTGGTGAAAGCATTATGAATCACTGGAGAAGCAAAAGGGGACACTCAGAGTGAAGGAAAAGGTAAAAGGGTGATCCACTTGGCAAGACTGGAAGGTACCTAGGAGAGGCATCCACATGAGGGGAAGGATGGGAGAGAACCCTGGGGCTCCACACTCTTCCCACACAGATGCTGTTGCATGCCACATTAATGGCATGAAAATGAGTTGGTCTAATAATAGGAGTGTGACTTGATTTACACCTGTTGCCCAAGTATAGTTATTAATCATGCTCTGACAGACATGATGGCTCATGCTTCCAGTGCTTTGAGAGGCCAGAAAGGAGGATCACTTGAGCCCAGCAATTCAAGGCTGCAGCCAGCTATGATTGAGCCCCTGCCACTCCAAACTGAACAACAGAGCGGGGCTCTGTTCCTTAAAAAGAAAAAAAAAAATGCTCCTGTTTACTTTCAAAAGTTTCCCAACTTGGACAATAGGTTACACTAAATAGTCTGTATATATTCTTAGAGACCTTTATGTTAAAAGAATGAGAATGTTTAACCAAAGTGTGAGCTTTTGAACTAGGACACATTTCCCTAAAGAGTTGACACTGTATACCATTCTTCTTCCTTCTCACTCTAAAATTGTGTTTCTCAGCCCATCTCCTGGAGCAGGAATGCTCATATAGTCTGTTTCCTGGATTTCAGTCTTCTTCAAGTTAGATCCCTTCCCAAGTGTATATGTATGTGTGTGGGGGGGATATCCATGATCCCTACGTGTCAAAGGCCAAAACCTAGCAAGTGACAAAGTCAGAGAAATCAGGCTGCTGTCTGAATGCTATATCTGCATATAAGGATGGATTTAATTCTTGAAACTCACCTTTAAGAAGCTGATCAGGAGACCAGGAAGCTGACTCTTCAGAGACCTTACAAATGTAGGAGACAGATAAACAAATAATGAAAAAGAGCCAGACGGATAAAAGTTCATTTCATTTCCACGAAGGTCAAAGGGGGGTTGGAGAAGGAAGGGGCTCGTACCACATAATGGCGTTAACTTAAAATAATTATTCGAGGTGAAGCAGACAAGATTTTTAGGGCAATGAAACTATTCTGTATGCTACTGGTGTATATTATTTGTAGTGTAATAGTGGACACCATACTTTTGACACAATCCATTGAACTTTATATAATAAGTTAACTCTAGTGTAAACTATGAATCTTAGTCAATAATAAGGTATCAATATTGGTTCATTAATTGTTTTTTTTTTTTTTTGAGCCAGAGTCTCACTTTGTTGCTATTGGTACAGTGCTATGGCGTCATAGCTCACAGCAACCTCAAACTCTTGGGTTCAAGCAATCCTCTTGCCTCAGCCTCCCACACAGCTGGGACTACAGGTGCCTACCACAATGTCCAGCTATTTTTTAGAGACAGGGGTCTCACTCTTGCTCAGGCTGGGATCAAAAGTAATCTATCCACTTTGGGCTCCCAGAGTGCTAGGATTACAGGTGTGAGCCACAGGTTCACAGCCTCACTCAGTCTTGGTTCATCAATTGTAATACATGTATCATCACATTCCATGTTGTTTTTTTTTTTTTTGAGACAAAGCCTCAAGCTGTCACCCTGGATAGAGTGCCGTAGCATCACAGCTCACAGCAACCTCCAATTCCTGGGCTAAAGCGAGTCTCTTGCCTCCGCCTCCCAAGTAGCCGGGACTGCAGGCACCTGCCACAACGCCCGGCCATTTTTTGGTTGCAGACATCATTGTTTGGCAGGGCTGGGCTGGATTCGAACCCGCCAGTTCATGTGTACGTGGCTGGCGCCTTAGCCCACTGAGCCACAGGCGCTGAGCCTCACATTCCAAGTTGTTAATAGGACAAACTGAGATAGAGGGAAAGAGAGTATGTGGGACCTCACTGTACTTTCTGCTCAATTTTCTGTAAACCTAAAATTGCTTGAAAAATTAAATCTACAGGCTGGGCTCTGTGGCTCACTCCTGTAATCCTAGCACTCTGGGAAGCTGAGGCAGGTGGATTGCTTGATCTCAGGAGTTTGAGATCACCCTGAACAAGAGCAAGACCCTGTCTCCAAAAATAGCTGAGCCTTGTGGCAGGTGGCTATAGTCCCAACTACTTGGGAGGCTGAAGCAGGAGGATCAAAAAAGTTGCTATGAACTGTGAAGCCATGGCACTCTACCAAGGGCAACAAAATGAGCTCTGTCTCAAAAAAAAGAAAAATGAAGTCTATTAATGTGAAAAATTCACATTTTAAGAGTTCAAAAAAGAAGTAATTTATTAATAATAAAATATAGACATCATTGCAAATACTCCCTTATGCCATTTGGGAGAAAAGGAGAATTATGAACTAGCAGATAAATCTTAAAAATAATCTTATAGCTTGGTGAAATGCAGGGAAATGACTTGGTGGTATCACCAGGGAAAGAAATTATCAAGACAGATATTGAAGTTACTGTCCCAAGACACTGCAACAATTTTTATAGTTTCAGAAATATAACAATTCCCCTTTGTATAAAAAAACTCTTCTAAGAACAAAATTATATTAACTAAGAACAGAGCAAGTTTGTGAAAGTTTTGAATCACTCATCTCATCTTCACATTGTACAAAACTGAAATTCTTGTGAAAGTTCTCAATTTAATTTAACTATATTGCTTATTTTATAATGTAGACAGGTACCTCTTCCCTCAGCAGTTGTAAGGTAGAAAGAATACCTGCTCTATCATCTGCCAATCCTTAACTAGCTATGAAAATTACATTTTTCTTTATTATTTCAGAATATTATAGGGGTACACACATTTTGATTAGTTTGATTTTATATATTTTAAATCAAAGTTGTAAATGCATCTGTCACCTAGAAAGTGTGTGATGTACCCATTAAGTGTGAAGTTAGTCACCCATCCCCCTCCCACCTAACCTGCTTTTTTTCATTAGGAAAAGACTGTGAAGTTTAAATTAATTGCAGCAATATTTTTTTTTTTTGAGACAGAGTCTCACTATGTCACCCTCAGTAGAGTGCTGTAGCATCACAGCTCCCAGCAAGCTCAAACTCTTGGTCTTAAGCGATTCTTTTGCCTCAGCCTCCCAGGTAGCTGAGACTACAGGCGCCTGCCACAACACCTGGCTATTTTTTTGTTGCAGTTGTTTAGCTGGCCTAGGCTGGGTTTGAACCCGCGACCCTCAGTGGATGTGGCTGGCACTTTAACCACTTTGGTATGGGCACTGAGCCAGAAATAGATTTTTTTTATAAAGACTAGTGAGATTAAAAAGTAAAATAGGGTCTTTAAAGAGGTAATCAAGGTAAACTGAGATCTTATAGGTGGGTCCTAAACCCAAATGACTGCTGTCCTTATAGGAAGAGATTAGTAGGACACAGACAACATAGACAGAGCCACACATGTGAGGACATAGTGAGGAGGTGGCCATCTGCAAGCAGAGCAAAGAAGCCTCAAAAAACCAAACCTGCCCATACCTTGATCTTGGACTTCACTCCTCCAGAACTGTGAGAAAATTAATTTCTGTTGGTTAAGCCACCCAGTCTATGGTACTTTGTTACGGCAGCTCTAGCAGACTAACATAGGAGGGACTAGAGTAAGAACTTAGTGACCTTGACCTGAGAACACATCGTGATTAGATTAATTTTGAGCTCTTACCCATGCTTTCAAAATCTTTTGTTCTTTGTTTTGTTTTTTTTTTTTTTTCCTCTTTCATAGTGAATCTGTCTCAGGTGTCCCTGGACCAAATCCTGCTTCATCCAGTACTGACACCCACCCTATACCCACAAACATATGCAAGGCCCATTTTAGCAGCATCACTTTGCTCCCCTGATGGATACTGAACTAGATTTCTGGTCAATAGTTCTAACTTGGATTCTAGCCTCAATCTCACCCGTAAAATCAGAAGGCTACTCTTTTCTTCTCCCTTCCTCTCATTTATGGAGAAGTAGTGCCTTTGGGTTGGAGGGAAGACTTGGAAGAAAGTTATTAACACTAAGCTTAGAAAGAAGAGAATAAAGGATATAATTAAAAGAGAAAATTCATATGCAAAAATGCAGTGTACTACAGGAGCAAAAGATCACATGGTATTAGTTATTTTCCAGGGCCTACTTGTTCTCCATCTTCCAAAGTATTATAGACAAAGGATGAGTTTCCATTTGGGGTTAAGTGAGCAGACTAGGGGAGACAGATGTTGAAAAGAAGGGTGAGAAAGGACATTGTCTGTGACATCTTGCCAGAATGCACCTGGTTTGAAGAGGAGTGAACCAGAGGCCCCTAAACTGTCACCCACCTGCAAAGGTTGGGAACACTTAGTTTCAGTTTCTCGGCTAAAGTACTCCTGCCCATTGGTGTCATAGAAAGCTGGAGAAGATAAATGTCTGTCAACCTCCCTGGCCTCAGTGACCTTTGTCCCCTTTTTAATTTGCTGTATTTTGGGGTGGCACCAAAGAGATTTTAAATAAAATTGTATTAGACCAATTGCTGTTGAGCTTATTGTCTTGCTAACCAAGACATCTTGCTAACTAAAATATTATCTTTTTAAGGGAACCAGCAAGATGACAAAAGCATGGGTCTTTTGGAGAAGTTATAAAATTAAAGGAGTTACAGGTTTAGGAAAGGCTAAGCCTATCCAAACAGCCTGTTTAAGAAAGTGATAAAATGATAAAAGAAACAATCTAAGACTGTCCTCTTTTTATGATCATAAAACCATCACATTTATATCAGTCATTTGAGAGAATCTGAACAATATGATCTGAGAGGTCAGGCTTGGGTAATCCTTTGAAAGAGTAATAATACATCTAAGAAGGAAATCCTGAGGATGCACCGGAGATGTCAGGTGGCACAACCAGATTTGTTTTATCGGAAAGGATTTGACTGATCCAATTAACGTGTAAGTAAGCCTCACGTGCCTAGGCCAAACACCAAGGCACGAGTTCTGATTTTACACAGGTGCTGCCAATGACTTTTTTTGAGCTGAAAGGCAAGACTCAGAATTGAGAGTTCGGCCATTTCTTTAGTATCTTTTTCTTTTTGACAAGGAAAGCAGAAGGTCAAAAAGGAGAAAGATTCACCCCTTTGGCGTCTTCTGGATGGAGATGTCGGGAGGTGGCGCTCTGAAAATTCGGGAGCGAGGGAGAGCGCAGGGCAAGCTAGCTCCACCCTCTTGTAACAGCCTCTTCAAGGCCACAGCCCGATGGACTCAATCTTTTACAAATCCCCTACTCTTTTCCCTTTGATCTACCCCAAAGCGCCCTTGGGGACTTATTCCCATCCGGCCTGAGGATTTCTGGGATAACTTCAGCGCCCTCCCCAGAGATTCACACTCGAGGGGTACTCAGGGGAAGGAAGGGCTGTCGGGGGCCAAGGCCGCTAATAACGACCAAGGCCACATTGCGACAAGGTCCCAAGTATGTACGTGGAGGGCGGCGGGACCACCAAGTTGCCCCCCACTCTCTTTCTGGAGGACCACTAAGGCCTGCGAGACACCTACCGGAGTCTTGTGGCCGTCTGAGGGGCGTGGGAATCCCAACTGCGGTCGTGTTCGCACCGGTGCGCTCGGCTTGGGCTGGGCCACCGCGGACGCTGGGATAGTGAGCACTAGCGGAGCCGGGCACCGCCGGGCACCGCCGGGAACAGGAAGGCGAGGCGAGGATGCGCTTCCGGGGCTGCAGGCTACGGGCCGCCCCGCGTCCGAGCCTGGGAGAACCGCCGGTTCTTCCCCTAGCGAAACGTGGGTCCGCCTCCAAGGCTGCCAGACTCCGGATCCATCCTGAGTAACGCTGCCTCATGCATCACAGTCCCGCGCTAACAAGACAAGAAATTTATGATGGAATGAAAAAATTTTATTATTCGTTTTGTCGTGAAAAATAAGGAGTGTTTCCGCCCGGTTTCGAACCGGGGACCTTTCGCGTGTGAGGCGAACGTGATAACCACTACACTACGGAAACCCTTAGCAACTGGCTTCTTGAAGTCAATACTTCTTCCTGTGTAACACGCATCTTTTTTTTTTTTTTTTTTTTTTTTTTTTTTTTTTAATTTTCCAGTACAAACTAGAATAGATTGGAAAGAAAAAAAAATATACTTTATTATTTGTTAATTATACTTTATTATTTCTGAATGATCCTTTATTATTGCTTAACCTGAAGCTTTTGATGTTTTCCCCTTTGCTGAACAAGTTACTTATTGTTTAGTCAAAATGGGCTGAGAGGCTGGGCACGATTAGACGTCGGCCAGCATTTCTCAAGCTACGCCTTGATTAGTGCCACGACGTGATCGGACGTGGAGTTTGCTCTACAAAGAAATGATGGCTCCATGCGTAGTCAAAAGCTAAGTACTTCTGCTTCCAAGAATTCTTGGTAACGTTCACCTTGCACGAATTTTCTTAATGCATTGACTTCCCATAGAATCCGAAAAGGAAAGTAAAAATACCTACTCACAGCGAGCCAGCCAGGAGTCGAACCTGGAATCTTCTGATCCGTAGTCAGACGCGTTATCCATTGCGCCACTGGCCCCACGTGCGAATGTTTGGACAGCAGGTATACCTTCATAAGAAACCAGGCAGTGGCACTGGTCTTACCCTCTGTGTCTGGGTTGTGGGTGAAAGTCACGTTTTCTGGCTGATATAGGTCCGTAGCGTGTGGAGTCCCTGGTGGCCACATGTGCACACATGCCTTTGTCCTTACTCCTTGATCTATCTCTGCGGGCTGAAAAATGGTCGTGAAAGGCAGACTCCACATCCTCTCTGCCCTAGTATCTCTTCTCCATTCATGCATACATTCAGTCTATTAACACATTAACTGCCACATGAATTGTATTTAACTAAGGCTAGTTTTGACCTTGGGGCCTGGAGAAACATATATAACTCATACGTCTCTACCTCAAGAGCCGCGTAATAAAACCCTATGGCCCCAACGAACAAGTTTGTGGGGGTTTGGGGGGGGACGTCAATGTTAAAAAGACTGTTCAAAGCACTAGAGGTAACAACCATAAAGAAAGCAGATGGGACCCCCTGCCCTCAAGAAGATTACATGGACATGGTGGAGATAGATCATAAAGTACTAAATAAATAAAATAATGGTGATAAGTGCTTGGAAACAAATATAATAAAATAGGGAAAGGGGACATGAAAGTCCAGCAGTGAAGGTGACGAATGAGAGAGAAATGCTAGTTATCAGGAAGGAAAGAGTGATTGATCTAGAACAGGAGAAAATCTCAGGGGAAAGGCCTGGAGGTGGGAGCATGCTTGAGAGTAATAATGGTGAGAAGGCCCGTACTGAGTGGAGACGGGAGACACTGGGAGATCACCGCTGGCCTTGTAGACCCTTGTAAGGACTTTGGCTAGTACTCTATAGGAAATTGGAAGCCGTTGTATTGGTGGCAGGATCTGATTTTTATGTGTCTCTCTGTGGGTCGTTTAAAAATTTTTTTTTCCTAAATATTTACTAAGCAAGACTGTGCTAGGCACATCCACTACATACTACTACTCCTACATTGCAAAATTTGACACGTTTAAAAGGAGGATTGACTCCCGCACACGAATGCTCACTTATTCAGACGTCTGAAAGCAGACGTCTCAGATGTGTTTCAGTCTCTTTATATTTCTTAGAAGAAAGCATTCTCCACATTATAACATTGGAGAACATTGTAACTAAGTTGAGGGCTGAATGAGAGTAAAACTGCCTGATGCTGAGAATATACACGTTGAAATTAGAAAATATTTGTTTTCAGTTTATAAAGTTTCAACAGCTCTTACAAAAAATATTCTTCTCTTTCTGCATAAACATTAAGATAAACTCAGTTCTCAAACACTAGAACAGGGATCTTCTCATCAAGTTTTACACTATGGACCCCTAGGGCAGTGTGGTGATTATGGATGCCATCTCAGAATAATACTTTTAAATATAAAAAAATAAATGTATTAGATTTAAAAAGGAAACCAATTATGTTGAAATAATATTAGCAAAGCATTTTGGCTTGGTTCTGGTTGCACAGTGGTTAAGGTGCCAGCCACATACACAGAAGTTGGTGTGTTGGAACCCCACCCAGGCCAGCTAACCAACAATGACAACTATAACAAAAAATAGCAGGGCATTGTGGTGGGTGGCTGTAGTCCCAGCTACTTGGGAGGCTGAGGCAAGAGAATCACCTAAGCCCAAGAGCTGGAGGTGGCTGTGAGCTGTGACACCACAGCACTCTACCGAGGGTGACATAGTGAGACTCTGTCTCAAAAAAAAAAAAAAAAAAAAGATATTTTAAGATTGAGACAGTAATATTTGTGTAATCCCTTACTAAATACCAATATCCAGTGAGGGTGGGAGTGGGGTTCTAATAAATAGTGCAATTTCAAAACCGTGATGAACATAAATGAAATTTTAAGGAATTTGTAACTACTATATTTTGATGTGAAAATATTTGTGATTTCCAATAGTGATACTCATAAGAGCTTAAATACTACTGTGGTTGTTGCCTACACATGGAAGAAAACACAACATTTCAGTGACATCTTAGTCAAAATTAACATTTTTTAAAATCCAAGTTCACAGATCACCCTCTTCCCAACAGCAAGAGTAGATTTCTGCCCTGAAGAGGAGTTTTGAAAACATGAATGATTGTGACTAAATATTCAGAAATGAAATAAACTGGGATACCTCCTGCTCCTATTTTCTCCTTATCACATAATCAGCATTGGAAAGCTAGATCCTAGGGCACCCCTAGAAGTCACAGGTTCCTTCTTACACTTCCAAAATGGGCTTAAACTCAGCTAGTTGGAGGCTCTGTCCACATGGGCTCTTTTCAGTGAGTGTCTACAAAAGTTTCCCTTTATTTTGCAGATTTTGAAGGCCTCTCTTGGCTGCCTCAAATTTTTCAGCTATATTCACTACAATGAATGCTTTCACTTTGTTTCTAGAGATCTTTCTACTGGGTGTTCTTTTTTGACAGTTCTAGTTCCAGCTCCATTCTTCTCCATTCTTCTTGGTGGTTATATCAGTCAGAGAAACAAAGTCCAGAAAAAAACAAAACTAGTAGGAGAATATATATATTGGCTTATATAAATGTAGGTAGGGTCTTGAAAGTCTGAAACCTGAAGGGCAGGCCTAGAAACTCAGGCAAAGATTGATAGTGTAGTTGTTTTGAAATAGAATTTTTTTTTTTTTTTGAGACAGAGTCTCACTTTGTTACCCTGGGTAGAGTGCTGTAGCATCATAGCTCACAGGAACCTCAAACTCCTGGGCTCAAGTGATTCTCTTGCCTCAGCCTTCCCAGCAACTGGGACTACAGGCACCCACCACAATGCTCCACTAATTATTTTGGGGGATGTGGGGGGATCCTTGCACTGCTTAGGCTGGTCTTAAACCTGTGAGCTCAGGCAATCCACTCACCATGGCCTCCCAGGGTTCTAGGATTACAGGCCTGAGCCACCACTCCAGGTCTGAAATAGAATTTCATATTCACTGGGAAAGCCTCTGTTCTGCTCTTACAGCTTTTTAACTGGATGGGGCCCACCTATATTACCAAGGATAAATTCCTTTATTTAAAGCTAACTGTGCATGTCAACCACATTTACAAAACACCTTCCTAGTAACATATAGATTAATATTTAATTGAATAACTGGGTACTATAGCCTAGCCAAGTGGACATATAAAACTATCACAGTGGTAAACTCTCCTCTGTGTCTCAGTGCACTGTTTTTATTGATTTTGCTCCCAGTCATATAGAAAACTGCACGGTCCTCCACTCCCATATTTCTTTTTGTTATTGTCAGTAGTAGGTGGCAAGTGATGTGTATCTTCTGCAATTCATGTGCAGCAAAGCCAATGTAAGGCTTCCATGGTCCATCCCAATCATCCTGATCATAGTGGAACTGAGGAGGAGATAGGATTTACATCAAGACTTCTATAAATGATTGCTGAAAGTCTCAATTTTCTTCCAAGACTTATCTCTGGCTAAACAACTCCTTTGACATCCTAGGAGAAATTTTCTGCAGACTTTGTTGCCAGTCAAAGGAAAAACCCAAACCAAATATCATTGGTTCTGTTGCCTGGCACCTCCCACAGTTTGAAGAAGCCATATTCAGTGTGATTGCTTTGTTTATGATGATTATACAGCTCCAAGAACACTAAAATATGATTGCTAATCTTACAATATTAAATAAATAGGTGCTTATTTCATGATTTGCAATCACGCTAAGTGTTGAATTCATAGACTTTCACTCATCTTATGACAATCAGAACTCTAATAGACATGGACTCTGACTGTTCTTTCCATCATTTCTATAGGCAAAGATAAGTGCCAATGGCTGCCTTACAGTGTGATAAAGAAATCCTTCAAAGATTAATACAGCTTAGCAATACTGAAATACTGATTTCAGCATTAGCATCAGGACAACAGCTAATCACAATTTTAGGTTTCCCTTTGCAAGTTCTTTCATAGCCATGGCAACAATTCACAGATTCTTCAGAGCTTCATTAAATCCCTTTGTTCAAATTATATTCCCAAGGACAGATAATTTTTAACAGGGACAGAATAAGTTGAAAAGAATTATGAATACTCACACGAGCCCACATAACAATATTCAGATTATTGTGAATGCTCTCAATTTGACATCATATCAAATTAAATTCTTTGGGAAAGTATTAGGACAATCTTTTATCTTTTTCCAATATTAGGTTGTTAGTTAAGAAGTCCTGCATTTTGAAGGAGCAATCCTGGAATTCCACTAGTTAAGCAAGAAACAAATACGTAGAACCCAATTTTAACAGAAAGAAATGGGGTCAGGAATGACTGGAATTTTAATTAAATTCCAGTTTCATTTAAAAACCGTGAAATAAGGAACAGCTTGTTTGCTGCAGGGACCCGTTCTTGGTACTGGGAGGGTTCTCAAAGTACTGTTAGGAGACCCGGAGGCAAGTTCTCTTGTAAATGTTACCGGCTCCTCCCTTTCCTACCCTGTACTCCCTGACGTCCCAGGTCACACTTCACTCACGTTAAGCTGAGCTGTTGAACTCCTGCCCTTCCGAGCACTAGTTGGGCTTACTATGCGCGCACCGGGAAGTCAGGCTAGCGCCGTCCTTGCTTCTCCCCACCACGCCCCCGAGCGAATGACTCAGTTTTTCTACAGATGAGCGCTTTCTTGGGTCTCTCAGGGGCTAAGCTAAAGTTCTTCTTCAGGGTCTGAAGAAACTTCTAGCTGCTCTTGACCCTCAGTAATAAGAAAGTAAATAGTACACAGAATAAAAGCAAATATCATTCCTTTTCCTTGCTGACTTGGAAAGCAGCAGTCGTGCTGGCTCCGTGGCTTAGCTGGTTAAAGCGCCTGTCTAGTAAACAGGAGATCCTGGGTTCGAATCCCAGCGGGGCCTTCCTGTGGTTTTTTTCTGTCTGCCAATTAACTGTGATCAATTGAAGCGTAACCTTACAAGTTATTTTCCCCTATAGGCCTTCACCATACTGTTTTAAGTGCATCTGAGGGTGAACCTTTATTATTCATGAAAAAGAGGCAAAGGTGAATTTGGCTCTCTTGTGAAAGCACGAATTTCTGCATTTCTTGGTTTTCTTACATTTTTATTCCACAAGTAATGTTTTTTCAACAAATGCAAAAGGAACCAGAGAAAGCAGCAGGCAAATACCAAATTTAAACTAAAAGAAACATCAAAATCTCTGGTGATTCTATTTTCTCTTCTGGGGAAATCCTAAACGGGTTCACTCTTAGAATCTTCAGGTCAAGCTTGGGAATAATTGATAAAGCTGTTGTTAAGAAGACAGCAGTATCTGACAATTCATAGCAGCCAATGAAATCCAACCATATAAAACAACCTGAGATTAACTATCTTTAAAAGTTACGTTGTGCTCAGCATATTTTGGAAAGGAAAAATCAAAGTGCGAATACATATTTGTTACTGTGACTTCAAAAAAGAAGTTTTCAGAGAGAAGCATCCATTTGTTTGTATATCACAGAGGAGGGTAGCCTACTGAGACAGGCAGACATGAAAAA
Organism: Perodicticus potto; assembly: GCA_963574655.1. Classification (NCBI taxonomy): domain Eukaryota; kingdom Metazoa; phylum Chordata; class Mammalia; order Primates; family Lorisidae; genus Perodicticus; species Perodicticus potto. Next base: position 13,987 of record CAUYRH010081034.1, read on the forward strand.
GTCCAGGAACAGCTAAGTTTCCTTCTCATTCAGTTTTACATTTAGCTGATGCTGTTCACATAGAAACACAAGACAAGGGAAATAGAAGTTCATTGTAATGTTAGCAACCTCTCTGACCCATCTCCCAAGACCTAGCCACCAATCACATGGCACTGAAAGTTCCAAAAACCTGGTTTTTGCCTTACAAGCACATTATTTTATAATATGTAGATTGTCAAGAGTTGAAGTATGATTTCCTGTCCTATATGTGGAGATAAAATGTCCTAATACTTTGAGAAATAGCTCAGGAAACAGCTCTGCTTTATGGAGACTTTCTCTTCCCACTCTGCAGCTTAATTCCCCACTTTTTAAAATAAGCTTCAGGCAGAAATGGTAAGGCAGATCCTCTTTTTCACTAGATTCTTCTATCTTCTGCTCATGAAAGTCTTCCTTTTCCAAGCGAAGAATATTGGCTTACCTCAAGTGAGGAGAAAGGCTGGGTCACTGGGTGCAGAGGTTAACACTAGAACACTACTTCATCCTGCTACCAAACCAGCCTCCACCCTCCAGCTCCATCAGGTTCCAGGAGCACTTTTGTAGGATGCTTCTTGCCAAGTGGTCCTTAACAGATTGCATGATCTGTACCACTGAGGTAGTGGTACTGGCTACTAAAGCTGTAGAATATTTCAAGTGAAGCGTTTCACGATCTCTTTCAAAAGCCTAAAAGTCTTCATATATCAATAAATCATGGAAGCAACTTATGTGTAAAAATAGAAATGGTGTGTAGTCAGATGCTGGTTTGTCTTCTTAGTGGCTATTTGTTGAGGGCCTATTATGTGCCAGACACCATGCTAATCACACATGGCTTATGGGTTTGCCCTGTGGAACTCAGAAAACTATACCCCGAAAAGAAGGCCTCAGAAGCAAAGGTTTTTCTCTGACCTTCTATTGCCCTCCTGTCTCTCAGTTCCATTCTCCCTCAGGGCTAAGCATAGAAACAAGAATTCCTCTTCCCCAAGGTGGGACATAGAAACTACAACCCCTTTTCCCAAAGCTAACCATAAAACCTAAAAATATTACTCTAACTTTCCCTCTGCTGTTCTGTGTAAGAACTGGTCATAAAGAAATTATCTGCTCCACCTTGTTTGACTATAGGTCACAAGACTCTCAGTCCAGAGAGAGTCATGCTCCATCACCAGAAGGAAGGAATTCATGATGAGAGAGGCCGAGAGGAATCTAGACAGACAGGCCTAGCTGGTTTTCCCCACTTGGTCTAATAGCATTAGATCATACCCTTTTTGTCCAAACATATTTCTACACGTTTATCCATACTTCGTTGAACATAAGCATAAAAATGAACAGTTTACCCCTGAATCTTTGGTTCTTTATTCTGAAGGTTTCAATGTCACATAAAAACTATGTACATATTAAATAAAATTTGTATGTCTGTTCTCCAATTAACCTGCCTTTCGTAAGTTGATTTTTCAGCAAACCTTCAGAGGACAAGGGAAAAGCTTTACCTGTGGCTCCTACAGCCTGAAAAAAGGCTGGTGGGAATGTGAGGAAAATGGTGCAAATACAGTATAGTGGGAGTGAAGAGTGTCCACATTTGGACACTTAACCCAGACTGGGTAAACATAGAAGGAGGGTTGGGGGAGACTTGATAGAAGCAGTGGCACCTAAACTGAGCCTTGAGGGAGATGTAGAACTTATCTAGGCAAGAGAGTGGGCCTAGGAGAATTGGAATAGTTGCTTTGGGCAGAGGGAACAGAGTGTTTAACTAAAGGTGAGCAAGAGGATGTTCAGTTTAGATAAGTGGAAGCAGTCAGGGGAGAGTATACGCAGATCTTGAAACTTTTTTTTGTCTGGAGAGACCGTAGGTCCTTAGGCATCTTCATCAATATTTGGGGCCTCATGAAGTCCATAGACAGCATTGACAGTTGATAAGTGTCAAGTGTCTTATGCTTTCTTTTAAAAAGACCATGCATTACCAAAGCAGTGTCATTAGAATCTGAATTTACAAGTTGTGAATTAAGCAGGGCCTCTAGCTGGGGTTCTCCTACAGACAGATGGAGTTAGGACAGACTGTGTTTCCCATTGCATACTAGATAGCAATGCTCATCTATTTGATTCATATCTGTCTTTGTGCCAGCCTGTCTATTTCTTTTCTTTTCTTTTTTTTTTTTTTTGAGACAGAGCCTCAAGCTGTCACTCTGGATAGAGTGCTGTGACATCACAGCTCACAGCAACCTTCAATTCCTGGGCTCAAGCAAGTCTCCTGACTCTGCCTCCCTAGTAGCTGGGACTACAGGCACCCGCCACAATGCCTGGCCAATTTTTGGGGTTTTTTTGGTTGCAGCCGTCATTGTTGT
>CAUYRH010081035.1:0-80571 GCA_963574655.1 Perodicticus potto
CCAGCTACTTGGGAGGCGGAGGCAAGAGACTTGCTTGAGCCCAGGAATTGGAGGTTGCTGTGAGCTGTGATGTCACAGCACTCTATCCAGGGTGACAGCTTGAGGCTCTGTCTCAAAAATAAAATAAAATAAAACAACAACAAAAAAAATAAATAAATTAGAAAGACCTCTAAAATTTTTTAAAAGAGATCTCCTATTCTAAAAACAATGCTTTGTGTTGGGCACAGTGGCTCACAATTGTAATCCCAGCATTCTGGGAGGCTGAGGCGGATGGATCGCTTGAGCCCAGGAGTTAGAGACCAGCCTGAGCAAGAGCAAGAGAGTCTCTGAATAGAGGTGGTGGCTTGGCGCCCTGTAGGTCAGTGCTTAGGTTGCCGGCTGCATACACCGAGGCTGACAGGTTTGAACTTGGCCTGGGCCTGCTAAACAACAATGACAACAACAACAACAACAAAAATAGCATGGTGTTGTGGCGAGTGCCTATAGCCCCAGCTACTTGGGAGGCTGGGGCAAGAGAATCACTTAAGCCCAAGAGTTTGAGGTTGCTGTGAGCTGTGACGCCACAGCACTCTACCAAGGGCGACAAAGTGAGACTCTGTCTCAAAATTAATAAATACATAAATAAATAAAAATAAATTCATATGCCCTTTCCCGTATTAATCTGCATCTTGTCAATTGATTTTCACCCAATCTCCATGGGGTGAAGAGGTTTTCCCTTGGCCCCTAGTTTCCAGTTTGTTTAACTGTCAAGTAGAAATGACAAATGTATTTAGTGCAAGAGAGAGGATCCCAGAGGGTGAGTAGGTGGGCATTTTACTTGATGTGGCCAAATGAGGTCCCTGAGGTCCCTGAGGTCAATGGAGTCCCTGTCCACCCCACCCCAGCATTTCCTAGCAGCCCCTGCCCTGGACAATTCCTCTAGGCTGGGTCTCTCCCGGAGTATCTCTGGCAGAGTGGATCCCCACTTTGGAGCCCCACAAGCTCAGGACACCCCTCTGGTACACCTATTCCCAGGAAAAGCAGGACCTGGGCTTCCTAATGGGGAGGATGAAAGGTGTCTCAGTGGTGACCAGACTGAAGATATTCAGGCCAGGTTTATTGAAAGGGGCAGCAAGTAACCTGGGCAGGGCAAAGATGGTGTCTGTGCCTGGAGAGCAGTTAGAGACCCCTTTTATACGGGGCTACAAGGGGTGGGCAAATTCTACAACTTGCAGGGAGGGCTTTCGTGGGCTTAGGGGGGTGGGGCTAACTAGGTCCTTTGTGTCCTTTGTCTTAGGAGGAGGGGGATGTTCATGTGGGGCCACATTAGGCCCTCCAACATTTGGTGTCCCCTGGTCACTGCCCCTGGTGCCAGTGGAAGGGTGGACGGGGCTCTGGAAGGGCCTCTGGGACCAGGGTATGCAGTCAATACTCAAATTCCACTGAGGCCCAGGTCTGGCTGCGGGGAGCTGGCATTTTCCTGATGAAATATGAAAGCTCCAAGACCAGGGGCCATGTAGAAGCAAAGTCTGGAGGGCAGGGACTCCCAGAGGTGGGGTGGGGATGGGCTGAGCCCAACGGACTACTGACCTCATAGGAAGCAGAGGGGCTGTCTTCCCAATGTCACAGCCAGCATGGTTTCTGTGCCTGTGCATGGGGGTGGGGGTGCCAGTGTTTCCATCTGGAGCCAGGACAGAAAGCTTTCCTGTGGCCCAGAAATCTTTGAACCTGTAATTGGAGCTATCACAGCTGGTTGGCGCTGTGAATTGGAGTTTAAAAAGAAACGACCAAAAAGCATTTGCTTCTCTTTGAACTACAAGCTGGAAACTACCCTAGAACCTGCCATTATTCTCAGAAAGAGCCTGCCTGGGGTTGTAATGTCATGCAGCCATTGGCACTTTTCCCTGGGCTCTGCGGGCCTGCTCAAGTGTGTGCCCACATGACAGAGGTCTGGGCCCAGCCCTGACCTACGGGCCTGGGGGAGGGGTGGTGCACTGCCAGCTCTGTGTGTTCAAAGCCAAGTTCTGTAGGCTATCCTGCCTTTTAGAAATGTGAGTTCTTTTTCTGCATTGACAGAGCCCCAGTTGGAGGCAGCCTGCTGGGGTTTGGGAAGTGGCTCTGGATGCCTGGGGCTTTGCTAATTTGGGATTAATGTCCACAGTCAGCCTTGTGATGGGGGGGGGGACCAGCCTCGTTTCTCTCCGCCTTGGACTAGGAATGGAAGAGGCCTCTGCATGGGCAGGGTGGGATGGTCGAGCTGCCTCAACAGGCACACGTGACTCACGTGGAGGAATTCTGCAGCAGTTCATGGGACTCACTGACCTAGAGACCTAGGGCACCTGTGGGCCACCCCTCTCGCTCATCCAGGCTTTATTTCTTCCCCCTCAACAGCCACCCTGAGGAGGTGTGGTTAGTCCCTATCCCAGAGGGCTCTGTGGTCCCAGCTAGGGGGATGCTTGCCCTCACCAAAGTGGCAGGTACTGACTGGGAGCTTCTCATGAAACCCTGGACGGAGAGGGAGGCAGGAGGAGCCCAGAGAACAGGGTGCAGCTCTTAGAAGTTGAGAGAGGCTCTGCACAGATGAGAAAGGCTCTGCCCAGGAGCACTGTAGCCTGGTGTGACATGGCTACTGTGTGGTACTTACAGACTCTTCCTGACCAGACTGTAGTAGATGTCTCTAGATATCCAGAGCCTCCTCCTAGGGTATCTGTGCACTTTTTTAGCACAGGTAAAATACTGTTTTAGCAAGAACCCTGAACCCTCCATATCCCACTGCTCTTCATGTCTGGTCAGGTTCCTTGTCCTCCAGCAACCCAGGTGAGGTTTGGTCACTCTGATCTGTCCTCAGTAAGATCCCATTAGGTCTCCCTGACCCCTGATGTTTCCTCTTAGTGATTTTTCATCCCCTGACCCCACCCTGCTCCTTGGCTATAAATTCCCACTTGCCTGTGCTATATTCAAAGTTGAGTCCCATCTCTCTCCCACTGTAAAATCCCATTCCAGTGGTCTCTCCATCTATCATGATGGTCCTGAATAAAGTCTGCCTTGCTGTGTTTTAACAAGTATTGTGGAATCACTTTTTCTTACACACACTGTCCTTCAACCCTCTGCAGGCATCCTCCAGCCTCAGGCCTCTGAGCTTGCTATTCCCTATAGGGAATCTTGACCCCCCTATTGGTGGCTGGCTCCCTCCACTCCTTCAGGTCCACTGGAATGTCACTTTCTCAGCAGGGGGCCTTCCTTACCTCCCCCCCCCCACAGCTCTCTTTCCTACCCCTGTGCCCAGTTGTGACTGCTGCTCCTTGACTCCCAGATGGGCTGATGTGGGCAGGTTACCACGGATCCTCAACAGGCCTTAATTTCTGTTAACAGAAAAGAACCCAAACTTTGTAAAATAATTTAAAGAAGTTTATTCTGAGTCCAATATGTGTGATAGTCCTGGAGAGCCACACCCAAGAAGCAAATCTACAGTTTGGTTTTATACCTTTCAGGGAGATAGGAATTACATGTAAAGCAGTGGTTCTGAACCTTCTTAATGTTGCGACCCTTTAATACAGTTCCTCATATTGTGGTGACCTCAACCATAAAATTATTTTCGTTGCTACTTCATAACTGTAATTTTGATATGCAGGATGTATTTTCATTGTCTTAGACGATCCCTGTGAAAGAGTCATTCGACTGGTTGAGAACTGCTGATATAAATTTGTAAATCAATATATGGAATGCATACATTGGTTTGGCCAGTGTGGGGAATTAGAGGTTATAGATGAGTCCAAAGATTCTTTGATTTGTAATTGGTTAAAAAAATGAAGCTTTGGCTCGGCGCCTGTGGCTCAAGCGGCTAAGGCACCAGCCACGTACACCTGAGCTGGCGGGTTCGAATCCAGCCTGGGCCCGCCAAACAACAATGACGACTGCAACCAAAAAATGGCCGGGCGTTGTGGCGGGTGCCTGTAGTCCCAGCTACTTGGGAGGCAGAGGCAGGAGACTCACTTAAGCCCAGGAATTGGAGGTTGCTGTGAGCTGTGATGCCTCAGCACTCTATCCAGGTGATAGCTTGAGGCTCTGTCTCAAAAAAAAAAAAAAGAAATGAAGCTTTGTCTAAATCAGTCTTGGAGTGTTTTAAGTTAAGGAAGTCTGTTAATCAGGAATAAACTACCTGAAATGGACTCAGACTCAAAAGATCTGTTAAGTAAATTGATGACCTGCAGGTATAGTTTAAGCTTTGTCTTATATGACCTTAGGCCTGGTGATAAGTTACAAAGTACATCTCCAAAAGGTCAGAGAGGCCTGACAAGGCAACTCAGTTTTAGGGTATTTCTGGGGTCCTCTTGACCAAGAGGGGACCATTCAGTCGGGGGTGGGGGGGGAGGCTTCAGATTTTATTTTAATCCACTGTAAATAGAAAATGACATTGGTACCCACCTCATTGTGTTGGTGGGAGGCATAAGTGAACTGACATAGGCAAGATGCCTGGCTGGTGCAAGCATGTGACAAGCTTGTGTGGTTATTATTGTCACTGTCAGCATATGGGTGCCAGTGCACGACAGTGCTGGGTGGGGACATGAGAACCTCCAGCCAGGTGGGTCTTCCAAAGGAAGGGGCATTTGAGCTGAAATTGAGGCCTGGCAGGATTATCTGGTGAGAGCAAGGTGGAGAGGGAAGGAAGCTGCATAGGGCTGCTGAGATAAGGCTTCAACTCTTCAGTTGAGTTGCAAGCAGGGGTTAGGTTTCCTTAAGAGCTCACATGGAAGGCCAGGTGCTATGGCTCATGCCTGTAACCCCAGCCCTCTGGGAGGCCGAAGGGGGTGGATTGCCTGAGCTCACAGATTCAAGATGAGCCTGAGCAAGAGTGAGACCCTGTCTCTAAAAATAGTCAAGTGTTTTGGTGGGCACTTGTAGTCCCAGCTACTCAGGAGCCTCGAGGTGAGGGGATCACGAAAGCCCCAAGAGTCTGAGGTTGCAGTGAGCCGTGATGCTACAGCACTCTACTCAGGATGACAGAGTGAGACTCTGTCTAAATAAATAAATAACCCCCCCAACCCAAGTGTTAGCAACCTTATAGCTATCAAAATTATAGAGAACTGAGTAAACACTTTATTGGAAATGCTAATTTCTTTCTAGTAGGAAGCTCTGCCCTGACCAAGTTTTTCCTCAGCGCTTTCAAGGAAATACATGGGGCTCAAAAGGAGGCTCTTCTCAAGCATATCTAGCCCAGAAGTGGCCACAGAAGCAGCCCTAGACTTGGCCTTTATGGCAGTAGCACTCCCTAAAGCGGAGCCCAGTGTAGGTCTGGCCACTGTGGCCAGAGAGGCGGTTGCTGCCACACAGGAGCATGGGCTGGAGGAATGCAAGGGTCATGGTCCAGGAGCAGGGCAGAGGCAATTTAAAGTAAACCCAGGAAGGCCAGGCACAGTGGCTCATGCCTATAATTCTAACACTTTGGGAGGCTGAGGTGGGTGGATTGTTTGATCTCCGGAGTTCAAGACCAGCCTGAGCGAGAGTGAGATCTTGTCTCTAAAAATAGCCAGGTATTGTGTCAGGTGCCTGTAGTCCCAGCTACTGGGGGGGCTGAGGTAAAAGGATCACTTGAACCCGAGAGTTTGAGGTTGCTGTGAGCTGTGACAACACGTGACTCTATCAAGGGTGACAAAGCGAGACTCTGTCTCAAAAAAAAAAAAAAAAAAAAAGTAAACCCAGGAAGAGAACACTTAGACACCCAAAAAATTGTACCATTTTGCAAATCCCATTCAGCATAGTTGAGAGGAATGGATATTAGAGGAAGATAGTCCTAAATTAAGGCAGGAATGACAAATTTTGGATCAGGGCTGGGAGGGGGGTGCTGAGGGGGCTTCCTGGGAGGGGACTGTTTGTGCTCTGGTCATTATAACCAGGGCTCATGAATCTTATGGGAATGAAGGTGAAATACTGGAAACTCCTCAGTTTAATGGAAAAAAAGGCATCTAGGAATGCATAGTGCTCCACCAGCTCAGCTGTCCCTTAGCTATTATGTGAGAGGGCCTGAAGGACACCTCTCACCAAGACATTAAGAGTGTATTGTGGAGTAGGGAGGGACAGACAACACCGCAAGAGGCTCTGGAGGGGCTGGCAGACATTGGGTGGGGATGAAAGGGCAAAGCTGCTAAGAACCAGAGTAAAGAGATCTGAGGGGGGCAGAGGCCATGTGGCTGGCCAGGCAGGTGAACTCATCAGGATGGGCCAGCTGAGTGGTGTGGCCCCAGAGAACCCTGGCTTATTTTCCATGTTGTCACCCTCTAGGACGAAAGCAGAGGGCAGCATAGGGGTGAAGAGGTGGAGGTGGTGGTGGAAAAACCCTGGGTCTTAGGAATATGGCCTGGACTTGGTCATAGTGCAGAGGTGTTGAAATTCCTCTTGCAATTCCTGGATGTGAGTCATTTTAGACCGGGAGCTCTCTGTTGGGTCTGGCGGAAGCACCCAAGGCTATACTGAAGGGAGGTGCAGCTTCTGGCCAGGATGGCCATGCTCTAGAGGAAGGGACACCCCAGGCATGCAACGAATCATTTGACACCAGCTCTAAGCTGATGCCACTTCCCAGGCACTCAGTCTCCATAGTTCATTAGTTGGATGGGGCTTTGGATAATGAAGGATACAGGCATTTGGGTTACAGTCCATCTCACAATGGTCACAGTAGATATGTGTGAATCTATCCTATGTTAATTCCCCCAGTTCTCAAGCATTTCATTTCATTTGAATAGATATTTTGAGCAGCTGGCTAGTGTATACACCATCTGCTGACTCAGACAAAGAATCTCAAGGTAGAAAGCCAGGCAGAGGCTCCTACAGGAAAGACCAGCTACTCTGCCATGTGAATCCCACATCACAGTGGAATTATACAGGGTGGACATAAAGTTCGTGTGCAATTTAAAATAGTTTTTTTTTTTTTTGACAGAATTTCACTTTATCGCCAGCTGGGACTATAGGTGCCCGCCACAATGCCCGGTTATTTTTTTGTTGCAGTTTGGCTGGGGCTTGGCCTGAACCCACCACCCTTGGTATATGGGGCTGGCGCCCTACCCACAATTTAAAATAGTTTAACATAGCAAATTGCACATGAACTTTATGGAAACCCTGTACAACAGATGTCTAATTCTTGGTCACAGAAAGTCTAGTTTGCTACACGGGTGAGATGGGAGGGGGCTCTCTGCTCCATATAGTAACTTTGGGGCCCATGCTAAAGGAATCCTTAGCATTTCTTTTTGTTTGTTTGTTTGCTTTTTCAGACAGAGTCTCATTTTGTTGCCCTTGGTAGAGTGCTGTGGCATTATAGTTCACAGCAACCTCAGCCTCTTGGGCTTAAGCAATCCCCTTGCCTTGAGGCTCCTGAGTAGCTAGGATTACAGGTATCTGCCACAATGCCTGGCTATTTTTAGAGATGGAGTCTCGCTCTTGCTCAGGCTGGTCTTGAACTCCTGATCTCAATCAATCCACCAACCTGGGCCTCCCAGAGTACTGAGATTATAGGCGTGAGCCACCTTCCCGGCCCTGGAATCCCTGACATTTTCTATGTCAATTTAAGGGTACCCTGGGGGTCCACAAGCAGCCAGAGGGAGAGTGAAGAGGGAGCCACAGGACTCAGCAGGGGATTCTATGCCCTTTAGCTTGGGCCCCTAAATTACTATATGAAGGGGGTTCTTACTCCATTGCCCAGGCTAGAAGTGCAGTGACATAAACACGGCTCAGTGTAGCCTCAAACTCCTAAGCTCAAACAATCTTCCCACCTCAGCCTCCAAAGTGACTGGGATTACAGCTACTTTTCTTTTCTTCTAAAAAGATTTTTTTTTTTTTTTATCAATCTCATTTTTGAATGAATGAGGACTATAGTTCTGAGTTAATGGTTCTTAACACTGTCTTTTTTGAGACAAAGCCTCAAGCTGTCACCCTGGATGGAGTGCTGTGGCATCACAACTCACAACAACCTCCAATTCCTGGGCTCAAGCGAGTCTCCTGCTTCCACCTCCCAAGCAGCTGGGACCACAGGTGCCCGCCACAACACCCGGCCATTTTTTGGTTGCAGCCGTCATTGTTGTTTGGCGGGCCCGGGCTGGATTCGAACCCACCAGCTCAGGTGTTTGTGGCTGGCACCTCAGCCCGTTGAGCCACAGGCACCGAGCCAGTTCTTAACACTTTCTTAATTGTCACTGTTGCTCTCAATCTAATTCCTTCAAGAGATACTTTTCGAGTTTTCTTAAACTGACAAATGAAAATTGTATATATTTATTATGTACAACATGATTTAAAATTTGTATACTGGCTAAATTGTGTAATGGCTAAATTGAGCTAATCAATGTATGCATTACTTCACATACTTTTTTTTTTTTTGCAGTTTTTGGCCCAGGCTGGTGTGGGGCCAGTGCCCTACTCCTTTGAGCCACAGGCACCACCCCACATACTTTTTTTTATAGTGAGAACACTCAAAATCTACTTTCTCAGCAGTTTTCAAATATACAATATGGGCTCAGTGCCCATAGCTCAGTGGTTAGGGTGCCAGCCACATACACTGGGGCTGGCAGGTTCGAACCCAGACTGGGCCTGCCAATAACAATGACAACTGCAACAAAAAAATAGCTGGGCATTGTGGCAAGCACCTATAGTCCCAGCTAGTTGGGAGGCTGAGGCAAGAGAATCGCTTAAACCCAAGAGTTTGAGGTTGCTGTGAGCTGTGACACTACGGCACTCTACCCAGGGTGACAGCTTGAGACTCTGTCTGAAAAAAAAAAAAAAAAGCGGCTGGCTCAGTGAGGAGGGCGCTGGCCCCATATACCGAGGGGTGAGGGTTCAAACCCGGCCCCTGCCGAACTGCATCAAAAAATGGCCGAGTGTTGTAGCGGGCGCCTGTAGTCCCAGCTACTTGGGAGGTAGAGGCAGAAGATTCGCTTGAGCCCAGGAATTGGAGGTTGCTGTGAGCTGTGATGCCACAGCTCTCTATCCAGCCAGGGTGACAGCTTGAGGCTCTGTCTCAAGAAAAAAAAAAGACACAACAATCAAAGCAGACAACCTTCAGAATGGAAAAAGATATTTGCATATTACAAATCTGACAAAGGCTTGATAACCAGGATTTATAGTGGTCAAATTAATCAGAAACAACCAAACAAACAAAAGAGCCCCAAATCCCTTCTTATACTGGACAAGACACATGAACAGAACCTTCTCTGAGGAAGACAGACAAAGGGCCAAAAAACGATGAAAAAGTGCTTATTGTCCCTAATCATGAGAGAAATGCAAATCAAAACCATGCGGAGGTATCACCTAACCCCTGTGAGAATGGCCCACATCATAAAGTCCCAAAGTTGCAGATGCTGGTGTGGATGTGAAGAGAGGGGAACACTTTTACACTGTTGGTGGGACTGCAAACTAATACAACCTCTTTGGAAAGAAGTATGGAGATTCCTCAAAGAACTCAAATTAGATCTCCCATTTGATCCTGTAATCCCACTACAAGGCATCTACCCACAAGAAAAAAAATCATTTTATAATCAGCAAGTATGCACTAGATTGTTTATCGCAGCTCAATTAATAATTGTCATGATGTGGTAACAACCTAAATGCACATTAACTCAGGAATGGATTAACTGTTATATATGCATACAATGGAATACTATTCGGCCGTAAAAAAGATGGTGACTTCACATCTTTTGTATTAACCTGGATGAAGTTGAAACACATTTTTCTTAGTAAAATATCACAAGATTGGAAAATCAAATATCCAATGTACTCAATACTAATATGAAGCCAGTAGACAATCTAATTTATGCCCACATAGGAGAAAAACTCTTTTCATTCAGTTGGGGGGAGGGGCACAAGTGAGGGGAGTTTGGGGTGCTCCCATTGAATGGGCACAATGCAGGTGTATATGGCACACCTTTTGGGTCCAGAACATAACTACAAGAGGGACTCTAGCTAAGAAATTCAAATATTGTAATTTGGTTGTTTGTACCCTCACATTGACTTGAAATAACAAAAAAAATCTAGGAAAGATTTAGAGATCAGATATCAAATGACACCCTGAAAACAGGGACCTCGGTTGAAGCTCTGTTAAAAAAATAAGGAGAAATGGAGGAGGGGGAGGGCTCAGAAATGAGAGGATTCGCAGTTATTAAAACTTCAGGGTTAGATCTGTACCAAAGATAACTTAAAACTGAGCTTCAGAAAGTGATTTTTCAAGAGAGTAATTTTACATTGGGAATTGGGAATAAAGATGAGCCCATAGAGAAAGACCAGCTGGACCAGAGTTTTGTGTGGTGGGAAATAGATGAGAAATATGCTAATAACTGAGTTATTTCTTGTTGCTGTCAGTAAACTTACCTCTAATGGCATTACGCATCCCTGTCCTCACCTATCAACTAAACTACTTCAAATGTATTACCTACTAAAATACTACAAATTGCATTTGTTCTAGTTGTATGTAAGAATATGTTCTTTAATTCACACCTGGAAGCTCTCTCATGAATAAGTAAATAAACTTTGCTATATAAAAAAAAAATAAGTAAAAATACATGGTTAAAATGGCAAGTTTTATGTTATGTGCATTGTACCACAATACAATTTTTTTTTTTTAATTATTTTTGAGACTGAGTCTCACTTGGTTGCCCTTGGTAGAGTGCCGTGGCATCACAGCTCCCAGCAATCTTGAACTCTTGGGCTCAAGCAATTCTCTTGCCACAGCCTCCCAAGTAGCTAGGACTATAGGTGCTGGCCACAATGCCCGGCTATTTTATAGAGACGGGGTCTCACTCTTGCTCAGGCAATCCACCCACCTTGGCCTCCCAGAGTGCTAGGATTACAGGCATGAGCCACTGCTCCTGGCATGAAAATATTATTCAAAATTAAAAAGAAAGATTCTGGAACAACTGGACATCCTAAGGGAAAAATATGAACATTAGCCTTTCCTTGACTCAAAAATTAACTTAAAATTGATCATAAACATACATGTAAAAACTAAAACTATAAATCACAGTAAACATTTTTTATCTTGTGGTAGGCAGAGATTTCTTACAACTCAAAGAATATGAACAATAAAAGAAAAAAGTTGAGGGCGGTGCCTGTGGCTCAGGGAGTAGGGAGCCGGCCCCATATACTGAAGGTGGCAGGTTCAAACTAGACTCCAGCCAAACTGCAACAACAACAACAACAAAAAAGTTGAGTTCTAGGGCGGCAGCTGTGGCTCAGTGAGTAGGGCACTGGCCCCATATACCGAGGGTAGCGGGTTCAAACCCGGCTCCGGCCAAACTGCAACAAAAAAATAGCTGGGTGTTGTGGCAGGCAACCTGTAGTCCCAGCTACTCGGGAAGCTGAGGCAAGAGAATCGCCTAAGCCCAGGAGTTGGAGGTTGCTGTGAGCTGTGTGATGCCATGGCACTCTACTGAGGGCAATAAAGTGAGATTCTGTCTCTACCAAAAAAAAAGTTGAATTCTATTAATAATGACAAACTTTTGTGCTTTGAGACTATCTTTTTTTTTGAGACAGTCTCACTATGTCACCCTAAGTAGAGTGCCGTGGTATCACAGCTCACAGCAACTTCAACCTCTTGGGCTTAAGAGTGATTCTTTTGCCTCAGCCTCCTAAGTAGCTGGGACTACAGGCACCCACCACAATGCCTGGCTATTTTTTGGTTGTAGTTGTCATTGTTGTTTGGCAGGCCCAAGCTGGGTTGAAACTGCCAGCTCTGGTGTATGTGGCTGGCACCCTAGCCACTAAGCTACAGGCGCTGAGCCTTTTTGAGACTATTGTAAAAGCAAAAAAGCAAACCAAAAAATTAGAGAACCTTTGCAAAAAAACTTGTATCTAGACTATATAAAGAGCTCCTAAATTTTAATAAGTCAATCTACTAGTTTTAATTTTTTAATTTTTTGAGACAGAGTCTCACTCTGTCACTCTGGATAGAGTGCCTTGGTGTCATACCTCACAGCAACCTCAAAATCCTGGGCTCAAATCATTCTTTTATCTCAGCCTCCCAAGTAGCTGGTACTATTGGCACCCACCAAAATGCCTGGCTATTTACAGAGACGGGGGTCTCGATATCACTCAGGCTGGTCTCAAACGCCTAAGTTCCAGCAATCTACTTGCCTCAGCATCCCAGAGTGCTGGGATTTATAGGCGTGAGCCACTGTGCCTGGCAATCTACCTAGTTTTTGAAATACGGGCAACAGACTAACAAAGACACTTCATGAAAGAAGATAAGTGAGTATCCAATAAGCACGTGAAAAGAAGCTTGATATCATTAGTTTTGAGGAAATGCAAATTAAATAGCACTATACAGCTATTAAAAGGGCTGAAATTAAAAAGACTGACAAATACCAAATGTTGACAAAGATGTGGAGGAAATGGAAAAAGCTGGAATGTAAAATGGTGCTACCACTCTGGAAAATTGCTTGCCAATTTCTTAAAAAGTTAGCATACATGTATGGTAAGGCAGAACCATTCTATTCCTAATAGAAATGAAAGCATAAGTCCATACAAAAACTTATATACAAATGTTCCTAGCAGCTTTATTCATCATTGTCCCAAACTAAAAACAACCCAAATATGTATATCAACAGATGAACTGATGAGCAAATGTGGTATTTTCATAAAATGGAATACCACTCAGAAATAGAATGAGCTGAGTGGGATTTACCCCTAGAGGGGCCCTTTCAGGATGGATGGGTAGAGAACCCTGCTGGCAGAAAGGGGCCAGAGAAACACTTTTTAAAAAAAAAAGCTAACACCTGCTTGAAGCGACAACTCCACGCCTCCTTTGGCCAGGTCTTTCCCCTATACTTAGGGGGCGAGTCTGTCCCCTGCAACTGTAGTCAGCTAAGCCTACCCCTACCCAGCAGGACCCCATTCTGAGACTGCTCACTTCCTCAGTGCTTTTTTTTTGGTTGTAGGGTAGACTGCATCACGTCTTCCAGAAATTCCTCTAAGTTGTCATTCCAATCACAGTCCCATCCCTGTCTTCCAACTCTAAGATGGATTTTTTATTTAAAAACATGGCTTGGCCCCTGTAGATCAGTGGTTAGGGTGCCAGCCACATACACCGAGGCCAGTGGGTTTGAAACAATGACAAATGCAACAAAAAAAATAGCTGGACTACGGGCACCTGTAGTCCCAGCTACTTGGGAGGGTGAGGTAAGAGAATCGCTTGAGCCCAAGAGTTTGAGGTTGCTGTGAGCTGTGATGCCATAGCACTCTACCACAGGTGATAAAGTGAGACTTTGTCTCAAAAAGAAAAAAAGACTTAAATCAATTTCAAAATGAAATAAAACCTAAATACATCTACAGATATTAAATAACTAGAAGCAATAAAACCTCTACTCTCACAAAAATACACCAGATCCAGACAGTTTCACAGTCAGCTGAGCACTCTCATAGGTTCCCATCTTATCAAAGTGCTCTGTAGACCAGGAACCTATAATCCCAGCATTCTGGGAGGCTGAAACCAATGGATTGCTGGAGCTCAGGAGTTCAAGATCAGCCTGAGCAACAGTGAGACCCTGTCTTTACTAAAAATAGAAAAATTAGCTGGGCATCATAGTGGGTACCTGTAGTCCTAGCTATTTAGGAGGTTAAGGGAGGAGGATCATTGGAGTCCAGGACTTTGAGGTTGCTGTGAGCTATGATGATGCCAGAGCACTGTAGCCTGGAGCGCTCAACTCTACCCTACTGCTTACTACTCAGCCCACAGTAGCCTGGTCCCCAAGGGCTATCAGCAGTTTCTGTCCCAGCTCGCCTGACCCCCGCTTGAACCTTCACATCCCTTGGTTTCCATGACAACCCATATGGCAAGGTCCCTGTCTCAAAACAAAACAAACAAAAAAGGAAAATACACAAACTACTCTGGAGTTTGGGATGCAAACTGATCTGAAAAGAGAAAGTTGGCTGTGAGCCAACAGCAGATGAAGGCTAAAGCTATGGTGGTCCATCTAGCAAGGGTGTGGGGCATAACTGTGCACCAGGACTGCTCCAGGGCTTGGACCCATTAGTGAGCCAAATAAGCAATGTGCTTTCTCCACAGGGAACCTGCATTTTGGCAGGGAAAGACAGAGACTAAACAGCAAATAAGTGAATCAGAGTATGTTAGAAGGTAACAGGGCCTCAGAAGGAAGATGGTAGACCAGAGTGGACAAGGTAGGTCCCCTGGGCATAGTGTGGACTGGGACAGGGACCTCGCCATATGGGTTGTCATGGAAACCAAGGGAGGTGAAGGTTCAAGGGTGCGTCACGGGAGCTGGGACAGAAAATGGTGATAGCCCTTGGGGACCAGGCTACTGTGGGCTGAGTAGTAAGTGGGAGGGTAGAGTTGAGATTCAGAATAGTAAGTGGGCTGGAGGGAGTGATGGACAACACCAGGGTGGTGGAATGGCAGGGGGTGACACATCTGAGTGCAGCTGAGTGAGGCAAACTGCCCAGCCAAGAGGGGAACCAGCAGTGGGTGAAGTTGGCTCACCAGAAGGCAGAAGGTGGGGTGGGGGTGTGAACCACTCACTTTGGAGGGTTCATCAGTATCAGCGATACTGGGTATTGCTGGCAATAAATGCTGAAGCATTGAGGCCTTGGGGCCTGGGTGGCTGCTGGCACAGGGCTGGATTCCACTGGGGTGGGTTTGCCCCCAGCCCTGCGCAAAGCTCTATTCTGGGTACTTTGCCCACAGGAGCGCCCCCAGCCCTGCCAGGCCTATTTGTGTCTAAGTGTATGTGGGGGAAGACAAGGAGGAAGTGGGGGTGGTGAGAAGAATGGTTCTTTCTGGAGTTTTGGCCCTGATGGAAAGAGGGGAGACCAGAGGAGCTTTGGTGTCCTATGAACCCTGGAACCCTCCCTTTTAAGGGCAGAGACAGGAAAACAGAAGGGGTGGGGCCAGGCTGGGCCAAGAGTGGCCCTATCTTGGGAGGTGGGATATGGTGGGCCCAAGGGAGGGTGGCCTTGAGGAGCCTGGGGACTATGCTCAACAAAATAAGGGTCAAAGACCCCCCTTGCCCCTTGACTTCCTTCTCCAGGTGCTCACTCAGAGGATGTCACGTGGTTGGGAAGTGCTTTTGGGTATTGTTATTTTTGCTGTTTGCCGGGGTGGTGGTGAAGCTGGGGAGTGACTCAGGCTTGGACGTTGTTCACTGTGCGCATGTCATATGTGCCAGGCACTGTGCGGACTCTCAGCTCAGGGCAGCGCTGAGCAGGGGCTCTGGTGTCACGCTGGGTAGGGGTCTGCAGCCCAGCTGCGTCTGGAGACTGTCAATCTGTTGGTTGCCAATTGGCAAAGACATGAAATTTTCTCCTGAAAGGTTCAGCAGGCAGAGCCATAGAACCAAAGTGGGGTGCCTGGATTTATCTGTGATGGTAGATTGACTAGAGGAAGCTGAAGGGGCCTCAGTGAGGTCCGGTCTTAGCAGGCAGGCTGAAGGGAGTATGGCTGGGGGCTCATGGGCCCATCCAGGCTCAGGGAAGGTTTGCAGGGAGAGCTCGTGAGGGAGAGCATGGAGCCCTGGGACTGTCAAGTTCTGGCTGTGGAGACAGGCTCAGCTTCCTCCCTCTCAGTCCCATTCCTGGTGGACTCTGGTGAGCACTGTCCACTTTGCAGCTGGCCACAGTAGGTTAAAGGCTGGGAGCTGAAAGCAAAGACAGGTAGAGGTTGTGGTGGGAGGGGCAGGATGGGTCTGGGGGCCTGGGTGCTGGGGAGGGGAGAGGGACTTGGGCAGGAACACAGCGGAGACATGAGGGGGCCATGAAGCACTAATTTCCTCTCTCCAGGGCTGGGCCACAGGAAATCTAGCCCTCATGCTTCCCAAGGTGCTTCCTGCAGATAAGTCAGCCAGGACAGCCCCTTCCTGAACCCTGCTCCCCTGGCCCCACCCTTCCCATCCTGCCCTAATCCCCGGGGGACCCTCAGCGGGCTTAGGAGGAGGAGGACAGGGATGGGAGGTCTGTGCATCCTGGGGCCACACTTCCTGGACAGGGAAGGTCTGTCCAAGCAGGGAGGAAGCTGGACCAGACCCACAGACAGCGCTGGAGACGCAGCTGGGCCGGTTAGTGGAGTTCTGAAAAGGCAGAGATTTTTCCTCAGGAGCGGCCCTACCCTGGGGTTGACCAGAAGCTGTTTTGGGGGCAAAGGGATGGTCAGAAACTGTATTGGGTCAGGGGGCACTTTGTGGTGGCCAGGTGCTGGTTGAGGTGGACCTGTGGGGAGCAGGGCTTGTTCTTGGAGGGGGGATGTCAAGTACAGTTCTATGTGAGGTCAGGGTGTTTCTAGGATAATCCAGGTTGTTGCAGGGAGGAGTAGGGAGATTTCCTATGTGTATGAGGGCCTGGGCAGTTCAAGGTTATTTTTGGGAAGCTCAGGAATAACCAGTTTTGTAAGTGATCTGTGGCTGCTCTTGGAGAGGGTGGGGGAGGCTGGGTCAGAGGATGTTTCCCACCGCAGGCAGAGGCTTCTCCAAAGCCGCTTTAGCTCTTGGGAAGGTTGTCCAGTGTGTGGCTCAGCGGGCGGCTGTTCTTCTGGGGGGTCAGGGGCTGTTTTGCCGGGGTGGGTCAATGAAAGCATGTTGGGAGAGTTCCGTGGGAGTTAGGAGCTGCTTCTTGGGAGATTAGAGATATTCCGACGTTTAGGGGCTGCTGTTTGTTCCGGGGACCTGGGGGTACAGGGGTTCGCGGCGGTGCCGGGTAGTTCTGTGAGGCTTATCAAGGTTGGGGGCCTGGTGCACCCCAGCGGGGCGGCGGTGCCTGAGCTAGTTTCTTTCCTGAGCTCCCCTCCTCCGCCCACTCATCACCCCTCCCGCGTTGCCAAGACAACGCGTAAAACTAAAATTCACTTCCCAGTCGCAGGTGGAGACTAGTAGCGCCCCCTCCCCTAAGCCCTTCCTCGTAGGTCGCACCCCCATCCTGTCGTCGCTGAGGTGATGGGGAGGGGGGCGACAGGCGTAGCGTCTCTAGGCCAACCGGGGGTCTGGGGAGAGCGGAATAAACTCCTCAAACTCGATTATGGTGGGGGCACTGCGCTGAACCCTGCTGGGCGTGGTCGAAAGGGTTAATTCGGAAGGTCCTGTGGTTGAGACTACTGGAAAGCCCCTGGACCCTCCCCCGGCCCGAGGTTCTCCTGGTCCAACCCCCAGGACCAGGGTAGGGTTGGTCCTCGCCAACTCCTATGGGCCTGGAGTGGGGCGGGGGGGTCAGCAGAGTGGCGGAGAAGCCG
This sequence comes from Perodicticus potto, assembly GCA_963574655.1. Taxonomy (NCBI): domain Eukaryota; kingdom Metazoa; phylum Chordata; class Mammalia; order Primates; family Lorisidae; genus Perodicticus; species Perodicticus potto. The sequence goes on from CAUYRH010081035.1 coordinate 17,180, forward strand.
CCATCTCCTGAAATTAATTGTTTTTCTCTCCCCTTGCTGCCCTGCCTGGGTGCCCCAATGCTGCCCTTACTCCAGCTCCAGGACCCCCTCCGCCGCCGCCTCACCTTCCCCTGTGGTCCACGGATGCTCGCCCGCTGCGGAAGGGCGGCGCGGCTTTCACAGCTCAGCCACTCCCCCCCCCCAAAGGCCTAGGACTCCCCCAACCCTGAGCACAGCCCCCCAGGGCCCCCACCCGGTGGCTTGGCCCCTGCTCACAGCGCAAACCTCCCACGTTACCCCGGGACCCCGCAAGTACACCCCCCAGCCCTGAGCCCTCCGGGCCCCCGCCTCCGGAGCAGCCCCCTCGCCACCCCCGCTTCCCTCCAGGCTCAGGCCCCCTCCCCCCGCCGCCCCCGCCCCCGGGGAAGGCAGGCGCCGAGCTGAGCCGGGGCCGATGCAGCTGAGCCGCGCCGCCGCCGCTGCCGCCGCCGCCGCTGCGGAGCCCCCGGAGCCGCTGTCCGCCGCGCCGGCCCCGGCCCCCCCCGGCCCCCTCCCGCGCAGCGCGGCCGACGGGGCTTCGGCGGGGGGGAAGGGGGGGCCGGGGTGCCGCGCGGAGTCCCCGTGCGCTCCGTTCTTAACCGCGGGCAGCCCCGGCCCCGGCCCCGGTTCCGGCGCGGGGATGGACGGCCCCGGGGCCAGCGCCGTGGTCGTGCGCGTCGGCATCCCGGACCTGCAGCAGACGGTGAGCCCCGCCGCCCCAGGCCCGCCGTGCCCCTGAGCTCTCTGCCCGGGACCCCCCCCACCCCCGCCCGGCGCGCCCAGCACCCTAGACCCCCGGCCCACGGCTACTCACCCCTCCCCCGCCGCCTCCGCCGGGACCCTCCCCATCGCTAGGGCGGGGCCGGGGGAAGCCCAGCCTCGGGGCGGGGCTTCGATCTCAGTGAGTGGAAGCTCAGGGTGCTGGCTGTCCTTTCCCGAGCCCCGGACTCCCGCAGGGGCCCAGGGCTCGGCACCCTGAGCGGAGCAGAGGCGGGCGGGTCCGCGCTCCCCGGGTCTGCGCTCACGAGCCCGCTCCGCTGCAGAAGTGCTTGCGTCTGGATCCGGCCGCGCCCGTGTGGGCCGCCAAGCAGCGCGTGCTCTGCGCCCTCAACCACAGTCTTCAGGACGCGCTCAACTATGGGCTTTTCCAGCCGCCCTCCAGGGGCCGTGCCGGCAAGTTCCTGGATGAGGAGCGGCTCCTGCAGGAGTACCCGCCCAACCTGGACACGCCCCTGCCCTACCTGGAGGTGCGACTGGCAGGGTGGAATCACCGAGCTCTGGGTCAAGATTAGGAAAGGGTTTGGCCTTCACTCAAGGAAGGAGTTAGGGTGGGAACAGTGTATGTGGGGGGCTCTGTGCAGGGAACGGGTACAGCACGTGCCGTGTGGGGTGCGCCGTGAGCGGGAGCAGCGTGTGCAGTGAAGGGAGCACAGTGAACGGGTGCAGTGTGTGCAGTGTGGGGTATGCCGTGAGTGGGTACAGTGTGTGCAGTGTGGGGTGCACAGGGAGCAGGTGCAGTGTGCAGTGTGGAACACAGTGAGGAAGAGGTGTGTGTGGCGAGTGGGCACAGTGTGTGCAGAGAAGGGAACACATTGAGCAGGTGCAGTGTGTGCATTTTCAAAGGAGCATAGTGAGCAGGACAGGTGTGTGTAGTGTGGGGTGTGCAGTGAGCAGGAGCAGTGTGTGCAGTGAGCAGGAGAGGTGTGTGCAGTGTGGGGTGTGCAGGAAGTGAGTACAGTGCAGTGTGGGGTGTCAGCAGGTGGATGCAGTGTGGGTAGCATGATGAGGGGGGACTGTGTGGGGTGTGCAGTGAGTGGGGGCAGTGTGTGCAGTGTGGGGTATGTAGTGAGCGATGTGTACGGTGGCTGTTTGGTGGGAATATGACCACCACTAGCCAGTGAATAATATGTAAGCAGTGTGTACAGTGCTTGCAGCAAGCAATAGGCATAGTGAGCAGAGTGTGTACTGGGTGCAGTGTAACTAGTCCACAGGGCATGCATTTGGCATGTGTAATGTGTGCAGTGGGCAGCATATGTGCTGTGACCACTGAATGTTGTTCTGGGGCAGGAGTTTGAGGAGGGTGAGTGCTGCAGGGTATGTGGTGTGAGCACCATACCTGTGTGCACCTTTGCTCCTCTCCCCCAGCTGTGAAGGCTTCTGAAGTCCAACTTGTCAGTAAGTCCCTTCGTTTGCTCACTCATCATGATGTGAAGGTGTATTGAGTGCCCTGCCAGGGATGGGGTCACAGACAGAGCTAGTCCTGACGGGAAGGTCTTGCAGTTGGGTAGAGGTAGTGTTTAACTAAATGTTTATCTAAGAATTATGGTAGGTGAGTTCAAAGTTAGTCTGGCCTCTGTGATGGCCTAGGGAAGTGGGGTCAGTTCTACTTGGAAAGGGTGTCTAGGAAGTGACCCTCAGGTCTTGGGAGAGATGGGGTTTTTCAGGGAATCCTGAGCATTGCCAGCTGCAGGGCAGCTGGGCATGCTTCTCCCACAACACCATGAGATGTGTCTGAGTGTGGTGAGTACACAGCAGCTGTCAGTTCTGCCTGTCTATGGTGGGAATATGTACATCTGGGGTCTGGGTGGCTTTGGGCTGGAGGGCAGTGAGCGGGGTGCAGCGTGGCCGACTGTAGGATGGGGTGTGTGTGCATACTCACTTGCTCATCCTGGTGGGTACCTTTTCTCCACCTTTTCTTTATTTGAGCAGTTTCGCTACAAGCGTCGAGTTTATGCCCAGAACCTCATTGATGATAAGCAGTTTGCAAAGCTTCACACAAAGGTAAAGAGATTATTCTGGGGAGGAGATTCCAGGAGTTACTTCCCCCCTCTCTGTGGCTACGGCCCCCACCGAAGCTTGAGGCTGACGACAGGCCCTCTGGCTCAGTCTGATTCCCTACTGCTGTCAGAGCACTGGGGAGGCCTGGCACAGGCTTCAGGCCCTGTGGCTGGGGCTCGCAGTCTGGTGATGAGTTCTAGTCAGATCAGACTCTTGCTAACCCCTCTGGTGAACCCCTGATGGAGTGTTCTGTGAGAAGCTAGGTAGAAGAGAGTGGATAAACAACTGATGGTGGTTGTACGGAACATGGTGCCCAACTTTTAGTGATTACCTATTCTGGGCACTTGTAATTAGGTATCTCATTAATTCTCTCTTGGAAAGGGATTGTTTTGCCCTATTTCACTGATGAGGGAAACTGAGTGCCCGAGAAGTTAAGTCACTTAGTCATGACTGTGAAGCCAGTAAAGCTGGGGCTGAACCTAGGTCTGTCTTATTCCAAGCCCTGTGGCAGGCACACCTGTGCGGTGTTTTACTGCAAGGCAGTACCCACGGGTGAGCCTGACCCCAAATGCTCTTTGGGGATACCTCACTGCCTCCTCTGAATGTTGGAGGGTAGAGTAGGTGCCATAGTCCTTCTTTGTGGGCAGACTTCCTGAACTCCCACCCTAGGCTCCTTGGGCCGGTCGGCATCTGCTTATTGGACACTTTGTTGATGGGCTCTGGAGCTTAGGATAGGGATCAGAGCACAGCCACTTCTATGACTAATGATCCTGTCTGTGGCCCCAGAGCCTCAGGCTTCTGTGCCAGACTTTTCTGTTGCCCCAAGGCAGGAGGTATTGGTGGCCATGGCTGTGTAGCTGAGCAGGGACCATAGTGAGGCCTCCTCTCCCTCCACTGGCCCTCATGTGACCTTGTCCCTCTGGGTTCCTCCTCCAAGGTTACCTCTCCTCCAGCAAGGCATGAATGACCCTTCCTCTTCAGTGAGTCCTGTTTGTTTTCAGGATGAGTCTGAGTTTCTTAGAATAGCCCTGGGTTCCTGCCTACCAGGCTCCAGCCAGCCCTTCCCTCTCTCCACACCCTGGTTTTGGCTTTGAATAGGCCCCCTCCTTGGCTGTGAACACTCCTCTGGTTTCATTGCCCTGGCCCACCTGTGGAGGTCTCCTTCCCTGGCAGTGGTCCTTGGGTAACCCTCTCTTGTTTCTGGAAGGATCCAGGCCATTAGCCATGGCACCCTGCCTCAAGTGTGAAGCATTAGTGGCTCCAGCCAGGGCTGGTGAGGCTTTCCAGGGTAGACAGATACATGATTGGGTTTATGAATGAAAGGCAGTTAAAGTCATGTCACAGAGGGACCCTTGGGGTGGGGAGGAGCCCCTGTGGGAAGGGAGTCTGCCATGGGGCAAGCTGGTGAAGAAGGTGGGCCAGAGAAGGAGCAGCTGCCAGGACAGTGATGAGGACTCAGGGCTGCCCTGGGGCTCATTCCTGTCAGGTGGTCTTTGGGCTCTTGCAGGCTAAGTGATTTGGGCTGGAGAGGGGGAGAGTCAGTGCAGTGGCTGGGGCTGGAGTAGGGGGATTGCTTGGGAGGCACAAGTGGGTGACCTGTCCTTAGTGAGGAGCTAGCTGGGCTCATGTTGACAGTTGTGGTTGGTTTGGATGTCGGGATGTCAGGAAGGGCTTTGAGCCTCCAGTGGGCCTGTTGGGTTGGAATCAGGGCTGAGGGTGCTGGTGATGATGTTGGGTGCCAGGCCAGACTGATGGAGGTGGGGCAGTTACACCCACAGGTGGCCTGAGGCTTTCGGACAAAGGTGTCCGTAATTACCTCCCACCTTGTGGGAGGAAAGCAGATGGTGGTGGATGACAGTGACCATGGTGTTGGGCTGACCTAGATGGCCATTGTTCCAGGCAAATCTGAAGAAGTTCATGGACTATGTGCAGCTACACAGTACGGACAAGGTGGCCCGCCTGCTAGACAAGGGGCTGGACCCTAATTTCCATGACCCTGATTCTGGAGGTGAGGAGCAGAGTTGGGAGGGGCATGGCCTATAAATGGCTGATACCTAACCTTCACCTGTCCCCTAACCCAGAGTGCCCTCTGAGCCTTGCAGCCCAGCTGGACAATGCCACAGATCTGCTGAAGGTTTTGAGGAATGGTGGTGCCCACCTGGACTTCCGTACTCGAGATGGGCTGACTGCTGTGCACTGTGCCACACGACAGCGGAATGCAGCAGCGCTGACGGTCAGTGAGGGCAAGCCAGGCCTGGAGGGGCACATAGCTTCATGGGGGAGGAAGCTGGGCCTGGCTATTTGGATGCTGAGGCTATTTGCCCTCAGACCCTGCTGGACCTGGGAGCTTCACCTGACTACAAGGACAGCCGTGGCCTGACGCCTCTGTACCACAGCGCCCTGGGGGGTGGGGATGCCCTCTGCTGTGAGCTGCTTCTTCACGACCATGCTCAGCTGGGGACCACTGATGAGAATGGCTGGCAGGAGATTCACCAGGTGGGCAGGGAGTATGAGGTGGGCGTCCCAGCCTCTTGTGTAGGGCTGGGGATCCTGGGCTATGTTGTGGGTGGGCCCCCTTAGGGTCTGTCCAGGGGCTCTACAGCGCACCCTCCTCCCCCAGGCCTGCCGTTTTGGGCATGTACAGCACCTGGAGCACCTGCTGTTCTATGGAGCTGATATGGGGGCTCAGAATGCCTCGGGGAACACGGCACTGCACATCTGTGCCCTCTACAACCAGGTACACGTATGTCCACTTGTGGTCCTCATGCTGCCCAGGTTTGCACTGAGCACATAGGTATATGTCTGCCTGTGTGTGAGGCCTGTGCCTTCATACCTGTGTGCACCCTGGGTATGCATGCGCTACTGAGCCCTGACCCCAGCCCCATGGCCTCTCAACAGGAGAGCTGTGCTCGTGTCCTGCTTTTTCGTGGAGCCAACAAAGATGTCCGCAATTACAATAGCCAGACGGCCTTCCAGGTACACAGGTGGTTTATAGGAGCATGAGGCTGCCACAGAGGGTGTCTGTCTGTGTGACTCGACACAGTCTGCACCCTTGCTCTTCCCTGGAAGGCATCAAGTTTGCACCCATGTTTAGGGTTGCCCTAGGAGGGGTAGAGGGAGGGCCCAGTGTGCGGGAACTTAATAGTGATGGCTTCTCTATCCTGTTTCCAGGGGAGAGGGGGTCAGGGGGCTCTGAGGTGTGGCCCCAAGACAGGCAGGGGCATAGAAGCCACATTGAAGAGGCGGGTACAATCTTAGCTCCTGACTGAATTCAGGGGATGTTTCTGAGTCCTTCTAGCCGGGTCTGGCTGGCAGCAGATGGCCAGATCAACTAAGGTCTCTGTGTGCCTGGAGTCTGAGGGCGGGGAGTCAAGGATGTCACAGACTTGCAAGACCATGGCAGGAGCTGTGGAGAGAGAGTTGGTCAGGCTGTGGGCTGTTGGGTCACTGTGGACCTGGTGGATTTGGGCCCACCTGGAGTGGACACCTCAGGGCCTACTGAATGGCCTCAGGGCCAGGTCATAGGAAGGGATGAAGCAGGATGACAGGCTGGCTACAGCAGGCCATGGCTGAGACAGGAAAGACAGCTGCATGTCGAGGGGATGAAGAGTCCAGTGTGCTCCAGTCAGCCTGGGACTGTTTGTTTTTGGCTCTGGAAGTCTTGCATCTGGTGGTCATTTGGTTATAGGGTGTGTGTAGCACTCTGTTGTTGCTGTCTGTAACTAATAGCATCCCAGTTATGGACAGGAGTTGCAGCTAGAGAACTGGGGGCCCTTGGGGTGTAGGTTTGATGCTGCTGAGCTTCCCTCCCTGTTCTCTGTGTCTCCCCACACCCCCACCCCCAGGTGGCTATCATTGCAGGGAACTTTGAGCTCGCCGAAGTCATCAAGAACCACAAGGACTCAGATATTGGTGAGTACTGCCTGCCCAGGAGTCCTGGTGGATGTGGGCATGTATAGTGGTCAGGGGCCCAGTAGGTACGGGGGGCTAGTGGTGACATGACAAGGGGGTTCCGACTCCCAGGTCTCTTCCAGCTCGACTCTGTGTGACTGTGGTTTGCTAGTGACCCCTGCAGCTGTGGGATGTGCTGAGTGAACAGAGGTTTTTGTCAGGGTTAAGAGCATGGTCAGGTTTGGGCTGTGGCCTGGAGCTGGCCCTGGGCTTAGGGGTCAGCTTAGGTCAAGAGTGGGGTGCAAATTAGGGTTAGGATCTGGATTTACCATTAGGTCCTAGGAAGGACTGGCAGGAGATGTGGGAGCAGTAGATCTCACTTCATCCAGAATAAGAGTGAGTCTAAGGCCAGGCGCGATGGCTCACGCCTATAATCCTAGCGTTCTGGGAGGCTGAGGGGGGAGTATTACTTGAACTCACAAGTTCGAGACCAGCCTGAGCAAGAGCAAGACCCCATCTCTAAAAAAAAATATATAGCTGGACGTTATGGTGGGTGCCTGTAGTCCCAGTTACGTAGGAGGCTGAGGCGAGAGGATCACTCGAGCCCAAGAGTTTGTGGTTGCTGTGAGCAACAATACCACAGCACTCAACCCCAGGGCGACTAAGTGAGACTTTGTCTCAAAAAAAAAAAAAAAGCGAGTCTAGATGGCCCATAGCATGCTATCAATATGCAAGGTCATTTAAAGGTGCTTGTGGAGAAGACTAAACACTGATGAGGCTGAGAAAAGGGTAGCAGCTGTCTACAAGATGAGAGGCTCTGAGCTCCCTGTGGCCAGCTGCAAAGGGAAGCCTAGCACGTGTATGACTTCTGGTCCTAGAAGGAAAACCAGGAGCACACATGTGGCCTTAGCTTCAGGACAGATAGGGCACAGGGCACTGCTCTCACACCTGGGCCTCTGGGGGGTCCCCACCAACTCTGGGGGCTGTGGGGCCAGGCTGGGACCTGTCCTGTGTGTGGAGTTGCTGGGGCTGCAGGAGAGGTTGGGTTTCCTCTCCTGGAAAAGGTGCTGTCTGGCCAGAGGTGATTCCCTCTAGCTACCTGGCTTCGCAGGGACCCCCTTCCTGGACCCCTCCATGTCCAGGTTGGACCAGGCTTTTCCTGTTCCTCTCACTGGAATGTGGACACTCAGGCCCACCTTCTTGCCATGAGTGTTTTTTTGGGGGGGGATGTGTCCTCATTTTTTTCTTTTAATTTGAGGTGACTGGGGCGGGCAGCAAAGGGCTGGGACAGGTTTTAGGATTTCTAATGTGTGGTCATGGTGAGACATGGGGTTGAATTTTGGACTGGGGTTCAGATTAAGGTGATGTTCATGTAAGGGCCTTCCTTTGTAGAGCTTACTGTGAGCAACACCTGCCTCCCTGCCCTAATGTGTCAAGGCGGTCCAAAGGCACAGGAGGCCTCAGTGGAAGATGTGGCCGCTCACGTGCAGCAGGCATCAGTAGTTGGGTGCCGAGTAAAGGCCTAAGGCAGTGGAGTGGTTTAGGGTTGAGTCCAGGTTTAGATCAGGAGAGAACTCTAGTAAGGTTTGGGGTTTGAAAGGGGGGTGAGAGATGGTTACAGTCTGGTTGGAGCTGTTCAGTGTCTTGGGGGTGGCCATTAGCATTGGAGGACTCTGGTGTGTGCATGTGTGGGGGCATCTTTTCTACCTGTGATTGTCTATCCATGGGAAAGCCACTTGGGACCTCTGTGCCTCAGTTTCTCTCGAACAGAATACAATGTTACAGTTAATTGCAGCCCCTTCCTAACTGGTGTATTATGACATTTGACTCTGGGTAGGGCTGGATTCTGACTGTTGGGCTTTGGTTTGTCCAACTGGGGGGACTTGTTTGTTATCTAGGTTGAGAGACAGGAAGGCTCCAGTTAGCTCTCATCTTTGTGATATAGACAGAGATGTCAGGGCTCCTCTGATGCAGATGTGCTTGTTTGATTGAGTGTAGGCACACCATCCTGGGGCAGTATCTGGACAGGACTGGGCATCTATGCCACATGGTCCTGACTGGTTATTGGCTTGCCTGGCCAGCAACACGCTTACCTGTTCAGGTGTCACATAACACACTCAGATGGCATAGCTGGATATCCCTGAGTCTGTACATGCACTTATTGATATTTACTATAACCCCCCTTATCTCAGTTCACCCTCTGAACAAACCCCTAAGGAGTCATTATAACCTGTTGTATAAAGAGGGAAACCAAGGCACAGAGAGGATAATGGCAGAGCCTGTCTTCAGATCTGTGTGATTCACAGGTCTTTTGTCACCCTGCTCCCTCTGCACACATACATTCCAAGAACATTCTGTGAATGACAGTCATGAGTCATTATGTCCCACCCCATCTGGGGCCACTGGGTGGGGCTCTGCCCAGCCTTCTTTCAGGTGGAAAAGGAGGAACCCACCTGGTAGGGTTGGATAGACAGGGACTTGTGTTACCCTCTAGGGGATAGGACATCATTTTTTTTTTTTTTTTTGAGACAGAACCTCAAGCTGTTACCCTGGATAGAGTGCTGTGGCATCACAGCTCACAGCAACCTCCAATTCCTGGGCTCAAGCGAGTTTCTTGCCTCCGCCTCCCAAGTAACTGGGACTACAGGCGCCTGCCTCAACGCCAGGCCATTTTTTCATTGCAGCTGTTGTTGTTTGGCGGGCCCGGGCTGGATTCGAACCCGCCAGCTCAGGTGTACGTGGCTGGCGCCTTAGCCCGTTGAGCCACAGGTGCCGAGCCTGGGGATAGGACATCTTGTTGCCTCTTGGTAGCTTCACTTGGTCCCTCTAGATGGTTAGGCCTCAGGCAAGGACCCTGGCCTGAGAGTGGTCACCTCTGTTTCCTTACCTCTGTCACCTTGGGGCACCCTTTGGGTCACATTTTCTCTTACCTTTTCTCTCATGCACATGCACACCTGTGTTCGCATGGATTTAGAATCATACAGTGCTTTCGCTGAGTGCCCGGGAAAATGCTTCTCATTTGGTATTATGGTACTGTGGTACTGTCCAAGGGATCTTGGTAAACCTTGATTCTGACTCAGTAGGTCTGTGTGGGGCCTGAGGTTCTGCACCTGTAATCAGTTCTGCTGTGAGGCCCATGTGCTGATCCTTGGACCACACTTCGCAAAGCAAGGGTCTACAATAGGCCTGGCAGAGTATGCCTCACTGACCAGATCCAGCCCATAGCCTGCTTTGCATTTGTTTTTAAATTGAAGTGAAATGTTCATAATATTAACCATTTTGCTTGAACAGTTCAGTGGCATATCATACATTCACCATGTTGTGCAACCAGGTATATTAAATCTCAAAACATTTTCACTGCCCCCAAAAGAAAACCGCAGACACATCAAGTAATTTTGTATTACCCTTGCCCCATCTTCCATCAACTGTTAATATCTCTATGGATTTACCTGTTCCTGATATTTCATGTAAATGGAATCATACATTATGTGACCCCTCATGTTTGGCTTCTTTTACTCAACATGTTTTTGTTTTGTTTTTTTTTTTGAGACAGAGCCTCAAGCTGTCACCCTGGATAGAGTGCTGTGGCATCCACAGCTCACAGCAACCTCCAATTCCTGGGCTCAAGCGAGTCTCTTGCCTCCTCCTCCCAAGTAGCTGGGACTACAGGCGCCCGCCACAACGCCTGGCCATTTTGTGGTGGCAGCCATCATTGTTGTTTGGCGGGCCCAGGCTGGATTCGAACCCGCCAGCTCAGGTGTACGTGGCTGGCGCCTCAGCCCATTGAGCCACAGGCGCCGTGCCTTACTTAACATGTTTTTGAGCCTCATCCATCTTGTAGAGTGTACCTCTACTTCATTCCTTTTTATGGCCAAATAATATTTCTTTGTATGAATGACATTTTGCTTATTCATTCATCCATTTTTGGATGTGTGGGTTGTTTCTGCCTTTTGACTACTCAGAATATTGCTGGTATGGATGGATATGTGTGTACATATGTTCTGTGTGAATACCTGTTTTCAGTTCTTTTGGGTATGTACATAGACGTGTAATTGTGAGGTCATATGATGATTCTATGTTTAACTTTTTCAAGGATTGCTAAACTGTTTTCTACCATTTTGTATTCCTACCAGCAATGTATGAGGCTTCTCATTTCTTCAGATTCTTGCCAATATTTATTATTATCTTTTTCAAAATTTTTATTTTTGAAAATAAAGCCATCTTAGAAGGTATGAAGTGGTATTTCACTAATGATTAACAATGTTGAGAATTTTTTCATGGCTTATTGGCCATTTGTATTTATCTTTTTTTGAGAAATATGAAGTTCTTTGTCCATTTTTAAGTTGGATTGTTTATTTTTGTTGGGTTGTAAGAGTTCTTTATGATTCTGAATACTAAACTGTTATAAGATATATGATTTGTAAATTTTTTCTTCTGTTCAGTAGGATAGGAAGTTCTTGTGACTTTCTTGATAAAGTCTTTTGGTACATTATTTAGTTTTGATGAAGTTTAATATATGTTTTTTCTTTTGTTGCTCATGCTTTTGGTGTCATATCTAAGAATTTATTGCCAAATCTAAGGTCATGAGGGTTAACCCACTATGTTTTCTTCTAAGAATTTTATGGTTTTAGCTCTTAATATGGTGTGAGGTGGGGATCCATCTTCATTTTTTTGCATATGAATATCCTGTTGTCCAGCAATTAGTCTCCTTGTTGAAGAGAATATTATTTTCCCATTGAATGGTCTTGATATCCTTGTCAAAAATCAATTGGTCATAGATATATGGGTTTATTTGGATGTGCAATTCTATATCCCATTGGTCTACATATCTTTTCTTACACCAGTATCACATGGTTTTGATTATTGTGGCTTTGTAACAAGTTTTGAAATCAGGAGTTTTGAGTGCTCCAAATTCAGTCCTATTTTTTGATACTGTTTTGGCTACTCAGGGTTCCTTATGATTCTACATAGATTTGAAGATTGCTTTTCTGTTTCTGCAAAAAAGGATATTAGAATTTTGATAGGGATTACAGTGAATCTGTAGATCACTCTAGGTAGTACTGACATTTTAACAATATTATCATCCGTGCCAGGCATGGTGGCTCATGCCTATAGTCCTAGCAGTGTGGGAGACCAATGTGGGAGGATCGCTTGAAGTCAAGAGTTGAGACAAGCCTAAACAAAAGCAAGACCTCATCTCTACTGAAAATAGAAAAAAATTAGCTGGGCCAGGTACAGTGGCTCACATGTGTAATCCTATCACTCTGGGAGGCTGAGGTGGATAGATCGCCTGAGTTTGAGACCAGCCTGAGCAAGAGTATCTCTAAAAATAGCCGGGGTGTTGTGGTGGGCACCTGTAGTCGCAGCTACTCGGGAGGCTGAGGCAAGAAAATCGCTTGAGTCCAAGAGTTTGAGGTTGCTGTGAGCTGTGATGCCATGACACTCTACCAAGGGTGACAGAGTAAGACTTTGTCTCAAAGAAAAGAAACAATTAGCCAGGTGTGGTAGTGCACTCCTGTAGTCTTAGCTACTTGGAAGGTTAAGGTAGAAGGATCACTCAAGCCCAGGAGTCCGAGGTTTTATGAACTATGATGGTGCCATTACACTCTAGCCAGAGACTCTGTATCTCCCCACCCCTGGAAAAAAATTGTCTTTCAATTAATAACCATAGGATGTCCTTCCATTTGTTTAGGTCATTTTTAAGCACCATGTTATCATTTTAAGTACACAAATATTTTACTTCTTTAGTTAAATTTGTTCTTGGCATTTTTTTCTTTCAGATGCTGTTGTAAATGGTATATTATCTTCTTAATTACCCTTTTAGATTGTTAATTGCTATTGTACAGAAGTAGAACTGATTGTTGTGTGTTGATCTTTTACCTTACAATTTTGCCGAATTTGCTTATTAGCTCTAGTAAACAAAAAGTTTAGTAGCTTTGTAGATTCTGTGGGATTTTTTACATATAGGATCATGCCATCTACAAATAGAGGTAGGTTTACTTCTTTCTTCCCAATTTTGATGTGTTTAATTTATTTTTTCCCTAATTACTCTGACTAGAACGTCCAATATAATGTTGAATAGCAGGGATGAAAGCAAGTATCCTTGCCTTGTACCTGATGGTAGGGGAAAAGTTTTCAGTTTTTAACATCATTGGGTATGATGTTAGGTGTGGGTTTTTAATAAATGCCCTTTACCATGTTGAGGAAGTTATCCTCTATTACTAGTTTTCTGAGTACTTTTATTATGAAAGGATGTTGGATTGTAGCAAATGACTTTTGTGCCTCAATTTAAATGGTCATGTGTTTTATTTCCCTTTTGTTTTATTTGCTAATATAAATGTAATATATTACACTGATTTCATTGGCCTGTAAATTTGTAATATATTACACTGATTTCATTGGCCTGTAAATTTCTTTCCTTGTAATGTTCTTATCAGACTTTGGTATCAGGCCTTGTAGAATAGGTTAGGAAGTATTTCCTTCTTTTATATTTTTTAGAAGATTTTGAGAAGGATTGGTGTTTATTCTTTTTTTTTTCTTCTTTTTTTGAAACAGAGTGTCACTTGGTCACCCTTGGTAGAGTGCCGTGGCATCTTTGCTCACAACAACCTCAAACTCTTGGGTTCAAGTGATTCTCCCACCTCAGCCTCCCAGGTAGCTGGGACTATAGGCACCCAGCACAGCACCTAGCTATTTTTTAGAGACAGGGTCTCGCTCTTGCTCAGATTGGTCTTGAAGTTGTGAGCTTAGGCAATCCACCTGCCTCAGCCTCCCAAGTGCTGAGATTATAGGTGTGAGCCACTGTGTCAGGCCCCGATTGGTGTTAATTCTTTATATGCTTAATATAATTCACCAACCTGGTGGTGCCTGTCAGTCAGTGGATAGGGCGACAGACACATACACCGAGGCTGGCAGGTTTGAACCCGGCCCTGGGCCAGCTAAAACAACAATGACAACTGCAACAACAACAAAAAATAGCTGGGCATTGTGGCAGGTGCCTGTAGTCCCAACTACTTGGTAGGACTGAGGCAAGAGAATCGCTTAAGCCCATGAGTTTGAGGTTGCTGTGAGCTGTGACACCATGGCATTCTACCCAGGGCGACAGCTTGAGACTCTGTCTCAAAAAAATAAAAATTAAAAAAAAATATATATATATGTGTATGTATGTATATGTGTATATAAAATTCACCAGTGATGCCATCTGGTGGTAGACTTTTCTTTGTTGAGAGGTTGTGATTACTGATTCAGTCTCTTTGCTTATTACAAGTCTGTTTAGATTTTCTATTTCTTCTTAAGTCAGTTTGGTAATTTGTGTTTTTCTAGGAATTTGTCCATCTCATCTAGTAGACCTAATTTATGGGCATAGTGTTAACTTATATTCCTTTTATTTCTGTGACATCAGTAGTAATACCCCAAATTTCATTTCTGATTTAAGTTTTTTCTATATTCTCTCTCTTTTTTAGTCTAACTAAAGGTTTATTAATTTTATTAACAACTTTTCATTGTTTCTTCATTGTTTTTCTATTTTATCTCCATTCTAATTATGTCTTTTTTTCTTCTAGCATTCCTTCTTTTTACTAGTTTGATTTGCTCTCGGTTTTTTCAGTTTCCTAAGATGTAGAATTAGGTTATTGATTTGAGACTGTTCTCCTTTTTCTTTTTCTTTATTTATTTTCTTATACTAACAGGTGTTTGGAAGAATGTTTTCCTTTTTCTATGTAGGTTTTTCAGCTATAAATTTCCCTTTTCACTGCATCTCATAACTTTTGTTATGTTGTATTTTTGTTTTCATTTGTCTCAGTATTTTCTAATTTCCCTTGTGATTTCTTTTTGATACATTAGTTGTTTAAGAGTATGGTGTTTAATTCTACATATTTATGAATTTTCTAGTTTTCTTCTGTCTTTGATTTCTATCTTCATTTCATTGTGATTAGAGAAGATACTTTGTATGATTTCAGTCTTTTTAAAGTTACTAAGATTTGTTTTGTGGCCAAATATATGGTCTCTCCTGGAAAAACGTTCCATGTGTACTTCAGAACAATTCCCAAGTATATTCTGCTGTTGTTGGGTGGAATGCTCTGTGTGTATATGTTAGTTCTAATTGGTTTAAGTCTTCTATCCTTATCCTGTCCTTATTGATTCCTCAGATATTCTATCTATTATTGGAACTAGGATATTGAAGTCTCCAACTGTTATTGTGGAATTACCTGTTTTTCCCTTTATCTGTGTCAACATTTGTTTCATATATTTTGTTGTTCTGTTGTTTGATGTCTGTATGTTAATTGTTAACCAATATAAAATGTCCTTCTCTGGCTCTTGTTATATAGTTTTTATCTTAAAGTTTGTTTAGTCTGATATTAATATAGCCACCCAGCTCTCTTTTGGTTACTATTTACATGAAATACCTTTTTTTATCCTTTCACTTTCAAACTGTTTGTGTCTTTGGATTAAAAGTGATTCTCTTGTAAAGAGCATATAGTTGGATAATATTTTTAATCATCATCTGCTTTTAAAATAAAATTCTGTTGGAATACAGAAATACCTATCTGCTTATATACTGCTTGTTGCTGTCTTCATGCCACAGTGGCAGAATTCAGTCATTGTGACCCAGGCAATATGGCTTGCAAAGCCTGAAATTGTATAGAAAAAGTTTGCTGACTCCTGGTCTAGAATGTCTTTTATAGTTTTCCTGGATAACTAGAAATGACCCCATATAGCAGTAATCTGGTGAGATTTGTCCCATGGAGTCTGTTTTGTCTGTCCTGAAGCTTGTGAAATGGGGGCAGGTCTAAGCAGAGATGAGTATCTGCAAGGCCTTCTTTGGCTGAGAGGAGGAGTAGGCTTTTGTCCCTAGAGTTAGAGTTGGTGGCAGTTTGACTGGGATGTGGCCTTTTAGTGGTCGGTTTACTTGTAGGGTGGCCAATTGTTTGGGTTTGCCTAGGTCCAAGGTAGTTCCTGGAGCACAGGATTTCAGTTTTAAAATCTGGTAAGCCTGGGCAAACTGGGACTAGTTGGTCACTTGGTTGGCTGCTCAGAGTCTCAACTA
This sequence comes from Perodicticus potto, assembly GCA_963574655.1. NCBI lineage: Eukaryota > Metazoa > Chordata > Mammalia > Primates > Lorisidae > Perodicticus > Perodicticus potto. The sequence continues at coordinate 32,913 of CAUYRH010081035.1, forward strand.
TGCCCCCCTACCCCAGTACCATTCAGGGAAACCCCCAGCTACGCAAAGCGGCGGCGTCTGGCTGGCCCCAGTGGCTTGGCATCCCCTCGGCCTCTGCAACGCTCGGCCAGCGACATCAACCTGAAGGGGGAGGCACAGCCAGCAGCTTCTCCTGGACCCTCGCTGAGAAGCCTTCCCCACCAGCTGCTGCTCCAGCGGCTGCAGGAGGAGAAAGATCGTGACCGGGATGGCAACCAGGAGAATGACATCGGTGGTGGCCCCTTATCAGGCAGGGGCAGCCAGAGCAAGATCAGGTAGGAGGTCTGGGAGGTTTGGAGGGAGGGTGAGTGGGGTGCCAGGACCCAATCGAGGAGGAGCTGGCACCGGGAGTAGGAGAGGCCCAGTGTTCCTAGCACCTGCATAGTGCTGGGCTAGAGCTTGGGTAAGGGAATCCCTGGCCCCCAGATAGGCCTTCCTGGATGGGGAAGGAAAGAAGGTGAGGACCTGTAGACTGGACCATGCTGATCTCTGGTTGAGGCTGGTCCTGAGGATACTGTTAGATGAAGAGGGTGTGGTCTGATGTGTAGCTTGGAAAGTTCACTGTAGTGTCCAGGTGGGCGAGGGTGTCAGGGCTGATGGCTTGTGGTAAGGGGGTAAGGGGTGGAACTACCACTCTAGGAGGGCTCAAAGCCTACCACTTCTGCCCCCAAGAGGCAGTCCTGGTCTTTCCCACCCCTCGCCTTGATATACCTATAGGACTCTGGTTTCTATTCTTCATCCTGATCCCTGGGGTCCTGAGAAGCCAGGGATACCTGAAAGAGTTGATGTCCCCAGAACTTAATAGTAGAAGGCCTGGATGGAGCCTGCTGGCCTCTGTTTACTGTGCAGTGAAGGCCAGAGTGGACACTGGCTCTCCGATAGCCACTCCATGCCTAGGTTTCCCAGTAGTGAGGTGGGACTAACCCTACTCAAGTTATTATCTTTGGGAAGTTTCCAGAATGACCTGGGCAGGTGAGGGGTCTCTGTTGGGAATGCACAAGCTGGCGGCTGCTGGCTGAGGTATCCATCCTCCTGTGCCTTGAGGGCAGGAGCCAGTTACATAGAAGGTGTTTGAGAGACACTGTTGAATGGAAGAAGTTACATAAACAGCACTTGTTTTCACAAGGGCAGTTAGTTAGCTTTTATAATCCTGTCACCATGCCATGTCCGCGGTGGGGCCAAGCTTTATACATGTGTTGTCTCATTTAACTTGGATGACTTATGAAATTATGCTCTATTGATACCATGTTACAGATGAGGGTCCTGATGCTCAGCTGGGTGAGGACTTGTCCAAAGTCCCAGAGCTCAAAATCAGCTTAACTGGGACCCACGTAGACTTGATTCCTAAACTTTCTAAGCCTCAGTTCTAACCCACAGCAGAGGGCTTTAAGGTACGGCAGGAGCTTATAAAAGGCATTTCTTCCTGCACGATAGCCTCTGTTTAGGCAGCCCTGACCTTGGGGATGTCTTTGGTCTATGGCTCTGTCCAGACTGATGAGACTCCCGAGGCTGGCTGTCTAGCCTCAAATTTCAATTCTCCTACAAGCTTTTGTATAGTCCCATGGACTTTCTAAGGTTTAGAAGAACACATTCCAGGATTTTCAGTTCACAGAAAGGCTGTTCCCAAGTTGGAGCCACGTGGTTGCATATGTCCCTCCCTGCATTCATTTTTTTGTATTCGTTTCTTTCTACTCTCAGCAGATGCAAAACTAAGAATTGCTATGGGGATGGCAGAACTCTTTGTTTTTTTTTTTTTTTTCTTCATCACAAACACTTATTGGGTGCCTAGAGTGCCAGGGATGGTGGCAGCTCATAGTGGGGGTCCTAACTGGGTCTCATAGGGACAGTTGAGGCCCAGGTCTAAGAAGCATTTAGGCAGGCAGTGATCCAGGTTAGGGGCTGCTCTGGTGAGTGGACCAGGATTTGCAGCACTCAGGAGAGAGCTGAGGCAGTTTGGTGCATTTAGGAGCAAGAGGGCTTCTGGGGCAGAGGTCACCTTTGGACCTAGAAGAGAGGAAGGGATCTGAGCGGGTTGGTGTAGGGCAGCAGCGGCTCCTTCTGGCGCCCCCTGTTGGCTGAGCTTGGCATAGAGCCCGGCACCCCAGAAACGTGGTCTGCAGAGTCGCCACCCTGGAGTCACACTGCTGGCATAGAAGGGAGGGTTTGAAGTCAGTAATTTAGTATCTGCCAAATGAGTAGGATTAGAGTAGTTTAGGTGTTGGTAACAGCATGTGAACGGCTCACAGAAAGGGTAAGAGGGGTTCCTACCCATGCGACTGGAGTGTAGCAAATTCCATGTCCCAGAAAGCCTGGCTATTGGTTGAGAATGTGGATCCTGCTGTCTAGGTACTAGGGAGCCACTGCAGGCCTTTGAGCAGAGCAAAAGTGGAAGACTAAGCCCTTTGCTTTAGTTCCCAAAACAGGGGAGTGGTTTGGGGAAAGTGGTCAGCATGGAGTGGGCATGGCCAGTAGGGGCAGATGTCCAGAATGAGCGAACACAGGCCTGGAGGGGAATTGGGGTGCCCAGAGCAGGAGAGTGGTCAGGGTGTGAGGAAGCCAAGGCCGGAGTCAGGAAGGCCAGTCCCTTACCCACCCGTTGGGGGCACCCCTCCTTGCCGTTCACTGGAGAAGCTCAGGCGGCTTTTCTGATGCCTGAAGCTCCCTCCCCACTCCGACCCCTCCCCAGCTCCCACCTGGCTGCCCCGCATCCCCTTCTTTGCCCCCTCCCACCCAGCCTGACCTTCCCACCTCCCAGCCCTGCAGTCTTCCTCCTGCTGGCGGTTCCCCATGGGGTCCAGGGTTGGGGGTGGAGGGGCGGGCAGCGTGGGAGGGAAGAGGGGGCCGGCCAGTCTCCACCGCCCGCAGAGGGAGGAGCCCGGCCCGGAGGAGGCGGGGCGCACGGAGCGGCCACGGCATGGAGCGAGCCCGGCGCGCCCAGGAGCGCAGCCCCGCGGCCCCGGAGCCCTAAGCGGGCGCGGCTCGTGCGCTGGCGGGAGCGGGCCGGGCGCGGCGGCGCGGCCCATGGAGCGGCCCCGGGCCGGGCCCCCGGCGGGCAGGCGGGCGGCGGGCGGCGGGCGGAGGGCGCTGCGGCGGCGGCTGCGGTGAGGCCGGCGGCGGGGCCGGGCCGCGCGCCATGGAGGCCCCGGGCGCCGGCTTCGCGTGCCCGCTGCCCCCCGGCATCGCGTCCGTCACCTACGTGTTCGTCTACAGCCCGAGTGGGGCCGGCGGCCCCGGCCCGGCGCCCGGCCCCGGCCAGGCGCCCCCTGCGTCCCCGGCCCCGCCGCCTCGGGGCCCGAAGCGGAAACTTTACAGTGCAGTCCCCGGCCGCAAGTTCATCGCTGTGAAGGCGCACAACCCGCAGGGCGAGGGCGAGATCCCGCTGCACCGCGGCGAGGCCGTGAAGGGTGAGGGGGCGCAGGGGGCGGGGCCGCGGGGGGCGCGCCGGGGGGAGGGGCACCGCGCGACTCTAGGGGTACAGTGGTCCCGGTCCTGAGCTATAGCAGAAGGGTTGCTGCTCATTGGGGTGTGGGGGGGGGGTGTCCCACTGGGGATTTCTTGTGTCACTACGAAGGGCTCTGGCAGGGTCTCTTGTCTTGTGCCTCCCTCTCAATGCTCTGTTGTTATGGACTCCCTATGTCACGATAGTGATAGCGGCTCCTCTTCCAGGGGGGTGTTTCTGTGACATGATGGGGGCTGATGTCACTGGGGGTCTCTGAAGGACCCTGCTCCATTACAGAGCTTCCTTGTGTTATGGGGTTCCTGTGTCACTGCCGGACTTCTTCCTCGGAAATCCTTGTGGCGTGGGGACCCTTGCCAGGGTGGGAGACATCTGTGGCAATTATGTGGGTGTTTGTGTGTCATGCAGGGTTCTGTCACTAGGGCTTCTGTGCCATAACAGGTTCCTCTCATTCTGGGGGTCTCTGTCTGACTGGGGTGCTGTCCCTGGGGGTGTCCATGTCCATGGGAGCCTGAGGTAGAAGCAGATTTGTGAGGATCAGCCCTTCTGATATATCTGTGGCCCAGTCTACTGGCCACAGCATGAAGATCCTGAACTCTTAGCAGTGACCCCTGCATGGGTGACAGAGCCAGGACAGGGGTTTGTTGGGGAAGTGGTCAGCTGAGGGGCAGAAGCAGGAGTGTGGCCCTGGCCTCTGCCTCCTGCCCCTCCTTGAGTGTGTCCATCTGCGTGGCTCTCTGTCCTCCACATGCCTGTCCTATGCTGAGCCCATCTGTTCATTTCTCTCTGCTATGTGGATCCCAGCATCTTCCCAAGAAAAAGACAGGAGAATGTGGGAAGGGAAGGAGAAAGGGTGTGGGGTGGGCAGAACCTGAGCCTGAGGTTGGGTGGGGGTGGGTGCCCAGCTGCTCTGCTCCCCACTAACAGCCCATCTGGCTTCTGTCCCTCCAGTGCTCAGCATTGGGGAGGGCGGTTTCTGGGAGGGAACCGTGAAGGGCCGTACAGGCTGGTTCCCGGCCGACTGCGTGGAAGAGGTGCAGATGAGACAATATGACACACGACATGGTGAGTGACCCACGTCCCCCTAGGCGGCTCCCGAGGGGCATCACTTCTTCCAGTTTCCTTTTGGTCTCTCTTGATGTTAAATCCACATGGATGTTAAATCCACAGAGAAAAGATTAGACGTAAATTCTGACACACTTAAAGTAGACAAACATTTGTGTACACAACACAGATACAGTGTTCCATACACTGTGCATATACTTATGAACACTAGTACAGTAATCAGACACTTGATGTTCAATGAAGATGCATGTGATGTCACTCCAGGAGGTTGCACACCCGTGACTTTGCCTCTGTGTGGTCCCACATGTGGCTGCCAATGACTGTAGCCACCCCTCCAGCTTGGTGCTCACAGAAGCACCAGGTGCATGGAGTGCGCGGTTCCTGTGTGGCTGGCGGACCAGTAAGGAGGTCAGTGTGAGAAAAGAGGCGTTTTTCCAAATTGGACAGATTGTCCAAGTGGGCAGAGCAGGGAGGCCTGGACCAGCCAGGAGGAAATGAGGCCAGTTGGTCCTGGAGGGGCTCTCATGGGTGCCTTGGGGGCAGGAATGGTCTGAGGGCAGCAGGTGAAAGATGGGCTGCATTCTCAGCCTGCAGGAAGGACATGAGGATGAGGGCTGTAGCTCCTAGATTGGTGAGCAACCACAATGTAACTATGCTGACCACTTGGACTTCCAGGAAGGATCCTTCTGTGTGTCAGGATGTGAGGGGTCCTGATGGTGAAAGCAGTGGCTGGTCCTTTGGAGGCTCACAGACTTGGGGACTGGTGGGGCAAGTAAACTTGTCCTGAATGAGATTACTGCTGGTGGTCAGGGGGTGTGTGTGGATCAAGAGTGCATGCATAACTACCTCTTCATGTGAAAGAATTGGGCCCAGAGTTGTGTCCCTTTTCCCAGGCTGAGTATTTCCTATGGGAGCCCAGTCCTATGGCTTGGACCCCTACCCTGTGCTAAGCTCAGCAAAGGCCCAAGGAGGCAGAAGCTTAGCCACCAACTCACCCCTGGGCAGGTGTTTTACTCCTTCACTTGGCTGTCTCCCACCTTGCTGGGATGGCTCTCTGGGTGGCTTAGATTGTGGAAGGGACTGGGCATCCTGGTTCTCTGCCTATTGAGGGATGGGGCAGGGTCGAAGTGGGAAATGATTTCAGAGGTTTGGGGCCTGGTTCCAACAGGATGGGATGGGGAGGAGTGATGAAGATTTCCTCCTGTCATAGGAGATAGTCCTCAGCTCTTACTGTGATGGGTCATGCAGGACCTGGTTTGTGGACTGGATCTAGGGGCATTTGGACCTAAGTCTGAAGCCAGTAAGGGGAGGTTTAGGCAAGAGTCAGAACTTGGGAGTAGCAGATGTTTGTTAGGTATTTGCTGTGTGCTGGACCCTGTGTTGGGAGCTGGGATCACAGAGGCCTGGCTCATGCCTACAGGAGAGTGGGCTTGCCCAGTGGTTACAACAAACACGTGAGTCCTCTAGATGGTTGGCGCATGGGATGAGGGGAGGCCATGTTTGTAGGGCCTGGCATAATATTCTACAGCTTTGTGTCAGTACCTCCCTTGCTAAGTAGCATTGGGGTACCAGGCATGGTGTTAACACTTTTACCTAGAAGTCGTTAACCCTTCCAAGCAGTCCTGAGAGATGGGGGTAGTTGTTAGTTCACTTAGAAATGGGAGTCTCGCCGGGTGCAGTGGCTCACGCCTGTAATCCCAGCACTGTGGGAGGCTGAGGAGGGAGAATTGCTTGAGCTCAGGAGTTCGAGACTCTCCTGAGCGAGAGTGAGACCCTGACTCATGAAAAAAATGGAAAAACCCAGCCGGGTGCTGTGGAGCGCCTGTAATCCCAGCGGCTTCTGGAGGCTGAGGCAGCGGGATACACACAGCCCGAGTCAGAGGTTGCAGTGAGTTACCACGCCCACTGCACTCTGCTCAGGGGCATAGGGTGGCACTGTGTCTCAACAAAAAAAAAAAAAAAAAAAAAAAGAAAGAAAAGAAATGGGAGTCACATGGCCCTGAGGGATAGAGTCATATGTGTGGCATAGACAGTCAGCTCTGTGTGAATGAAATACATGCATGGGGTGAGGGTTGGCAAGGCTAGCATGGGGTTGGGGGAAGCACGGCCTTGGGAAGAGAACAGCGGCAGCTGTCTGGTTGTGCAGGTCATTTAGGGTTGGGGTCAAGGCAGATGGGGAAGAAAGTGGGCAGGGTGGGCTGAGGTTGCAGACAGTGTAGGATGAGTGCCGGGCTCTTAGATGGGGCAGCAGCTGTGGGGCATGTGGCCTGGTGGTGTGTTCCATGGTTGGCAGAGGGAGAGGGGCCTGTGGAGGCTGTCTGCAGGGGCCAGGAGCAGTAACAGCCTTCCCTGACTACAGTTGCAGGCTTGCCTGGCTGCTCTGGGTGGAACGTCTGTTCTGGGTCCTGGGGGCCAAGTTCTACTGGAGGCCAGAGAGCAGCCCAGGAATAGGAACCTACTTCCAACAGGCTCACATCCAAAAAAGAAGTCTTTCTTTCTGGGGCTGGAGTGGGGGTAGAGAAGGACTTAAGGCCAAGTGTTCATGGCCGATGCATGCAGGCTGGGCTTGGTGCCCAGGGTCACCCAGCAAAGAGCAGACCCTCCATGGCACCTCCAGAGTAGGAGTTGAAGGAGCCTGCAGGTAGAGGGGCAGGAGCCTGCTGTGAGGGGCAGGAATGCTTTGGTGAAGTCAGGTGTGCTCTGGAGGTGGGTTTGTGCAGGAACCAACAGAGTGACTGGGACCCTCTGCTATCTCTCCCTTTCTCTCGTATGGTTGTCACTTCAGGGTGTTGTACTGGGTGTTTTCATTTCAGCTGGCTTTTATGTGTCTGATTAATAAAACTGGAAAATGAATTTGTGCTATGCAATAAATAAAATTTGTTGGGTTGACAAAATCTAAAAACAGGCAGCTAGTGAAGTACAAGTTTGGGGTTCTGCAGGTGGACATTGTGAGCATTTCTGTGGCTGGGTTGACATGTAGAAGGGTGTGGTGGAGGCAAGGAGGAGGTCTGAAGCCCCATCTGTATGGTATGAGACTTGGCGTGAGCTGGCCTAGGGGGTGGCAGGGTGGTGGATGCAGATGTAATTGGGGGGGGGGGCAGGATAATAAAATAATAGGCCATCGGAATCCAAGGGACCCTCCAAGGTGAATTTTCCTGCTGTATAAGGAGGGCTCCAAAGGGACCCTAGACTTATAGAGAGTCATACAAGTTAGTGGCAGGGACCTGGAATCCAGGCCAGTGCTGTTCTTGGCATATGTCTTCCAATGTGACTAGGAGCTCTTCCTTTCACCCAGCCACTACCCCATCTATGCTTGTATCCATCTCTCCTTTGGCTCACCCACCTGTCCCAACACCCATCCACTCATCCATTGATATACTCAGCCAAGCCAGCACACCAACCCCTCCTTTCTTCCATCCATCCATTCATTCATCCATTTACCTCCACCTGCACAGCTACCTGTCTACCTACCCAGCCCATCCATCCATCCACTCATGTATCTCTCTACCCTTTGACCTATCCTTACATACCTCTCTTGCTCCTTCCCTTCTTCCATCTACCCATTTACCTTTTGATCTGTCCTTCTGTCCATCCATCACAGACCCATGCCCCATCCCCCTCCCAGTCAGCCTGAGGGTACTGGTCATGTGTCCAGTGCTGTGCTGGGTGCTGGGATCACAGAGATAAATAAGATGTGGTTCTTACCTTCAGGGAGCTCACAGTTAGTGGGGGAAATAGGTCATTAAAAATCAAAGGTTTCCTGGCTGAGTATGGTGGCTCATGCTTGTGATTCTAGCATTTTGGGAGGCCATGGTGGGAGGATTGCTTAAGCCCAGAAATGGGACTCTGCAGTGAGCCATAATCACCACCACATTCCAGCCTGGGTGACAGAGTGTAGCCCCTTCTCAAAAAAGAAAAAAAAAATGATCACTTCCCTTTGATCTCATTTCCTGCCTGTGCTGCTCTGGCTGCACAAGGTCTAAACTGTTCTGCCAATGCTCCAGGTCAAATCCTGCTGCAGGCTTTGCCCTGACTGCCCCCTCCTATGAAGCCCTTTACTCACAGAGCTGCATGCTGCACTCTTCCATCCTCAGCCTTTGCTCATCTCTCACCTCCTGGGGAGGTCTTCATGCCACTACCCTAGAATGGCAAACTTTCTCTGTATCCCTTATTCTGCTTGCTTTTTCTCTTAAGCATTTGACATGTATATTTATTGTTTGTTTATTCTTTCTCCCCTGAATAGATTTTAAAGTCCACAAGGGAGAGACTTTGTTTTATTCTCTGTTATATTCCTAAAGCCTAAGACAAACCGTGCTTGATACATAGTAGGAACTCAATAATACTTCTTGAAGGAAAGAACACTATGATAGGAGGAATTTGAGGCAGTGGTGGTGCCACCTTGGAGGTCCTGAAGAAGGGATTGAGACGTGCCTGGAAGCCAAGAGCTGTCCTCAGGCAGCTGTAGGAGCCTGTGGGGCGTAGAGAGGTCATGTTTGGAAGTGTGGAGGTTAGAGGGTGGAGCAGTAGGCAGACATCTGTCTAGCTCACAGTGGTCACGAGGGACTTTGAGATCAAGAGAACAGATAGAGACAAAGTTCTGGGGGATATAGTAAAGTCAGGGAAGAGGACTAAGCCCCTCACACCTGCACACCCTGCTCCATTCAGGTGGGGTCTGAAGCAAGGGACCCCTTGAGGTTGAGTATCAGGGGTCTGTTGTAAGGAATTTATTGAATACACAATGCCACTTCCACGCCATTGCATGTGGTTATACAGCGTGACAGTTGTTCATGGGTGTGAGTCATGCATACACAGATGTGTACATGCATGAACACAGAACTCACACATTCGTGAGCACAGCCCTTGCATAGGACCATGGGCGCACATGTGCCTTTACACATGACTGCAGGTCATACATGCAGTCAGACACATATATATACCTCATTCTTGGCTCTCAGCCTTGGGCTCGCTGACCCTCTCTATGGACAGCCCTGGCCTTGTCTGGTCTCCTGTATTCAACTCAGGAGCCAGGACTGCTGCCCCCTCTTGGACCCTAAGCCCAGAAACCAGAATTCCCTGCATGATCCCCTTAGTGTTCTTACTTTGGGACTTTTGGACCCAGGACCCCAGGATTTGGGGTCCCACACTTCCATTTGGGCACAATCAGACCAAGGATGTGTGTGGGCATAGACTGGTGACTAACACGATTGAGGGTAGTTCAGGCCAGTTGGAGACCAAGACTATCTATCAGCTCCTGACACTCCCTTCAGAGACCCGGGAGGACCGGACGAAGCGGCTTTTTCGCCACTACACAGTGGGCTCCTATGACAGCCTCACGTCACACAGGTACATGCAGGGGCACTGGCTGGGGCATGCAGAGGGGATGTGGGTGGGGTGTCCATATAAAGGAAAGCCAAGAGCTGGGCCAGGGGACCAGGTGCAAAGAGGTTAGAGGAGGGTGCAGAGAGGGTGCCCTCTACTCCTCTATCCTCCACTGTCCCCATTAGTCCAAGGAAGACCCTGGGGTGGGCTGTTCCTGTGTGACCCTCTCGGACCCTCCTTGCTTTCCTCGTCAGTGATTATGTCATTGATGACAAAGTGGCTGTCCTGCAGAAACGGGACCACGAAGGCTTTGGCTTTGTGCTCCGGGGGGCCAAAGGTAATGGTCAGTGGGCACAGGTGGGGCAGGACACTGCTTGGGTGTCCACCTTTCCCCTCTGTTCTCCCTCCTGGTCTCGCCCCTCCTCCTCTTGTAGTGACAGTGTCAGGGCAGCAATTTCTCCATTGTTTTCCACTGTTTCTGTTGTAGAGTGTCTTGACAGAGTGGGGGGGTCTTTCTGGGGGGAGCAAGTGGGGGGTTTTGCAGAGGGACATGCCCTAGAGTCCTGAGCTGGTTCTTCCTTGCCCTGCGTGTCCCCCTCCTGTGGCCCTCCCCCAGCCTTGGCCACTCTGTCCCCAGAAGTCATCTGCTTCACATGCTAAACCTCTTGGTGGTGGCCTTGTGGCTACCACCCCCACCCAAACTAGGCTAGTGAAACACTTTCTTGATTGCCCCCTGCAGCAGAGACCCCCATCGAGGAGTTCACACCCACACCGGCCTTTCCGGCACTGCAGTACCTTGAGTCTGTGGATGTGGAGGGCGTCGCCTGGAGGGCGGGTCTGCGCACTGGAGACTTCCTCATTGAGGTGAGGCCTGTACTGACCTACACAGTTTGCAAGGTGCTGATCCCTGAATGCTGAGAGGAGGCACCTGGGGGCATCCCCACCTAGCTGCCTGTCTGTCCCAGGTGAATGGAGTGAACGTGGTGAAAGTTGGACACAAGCAAGTGGTGGCTCTGATTCGCCAGGGTGGCAACCGCCTTGTCATGAAGGTTGTGTCTGTGACAAGGAAACCAGAAGAGGATGGGGCTCGGCGCAGAGGTGAGGGGTCAGGCTTCAGGCCTCTGCGCCCAGGCTCTCCTTCTGGCCCCTGACCCTAGACCTTTGACCTTAGGCCCCCATTACTTTCCCCACCTCTGAAGCTAGACAAAATGCTCTCATACATGACTGGGGGCCCCTCTCCATCCCTGATGTTAGACTGTCAACCTTGTCCGCTGGCCCGAGGCCTCTGACCCCTGACCCCAGGTTGCCCCTTCTCAGATCCCTGCCCCCTCCCTCCTTCCCGGCGTTCCCCCCAGCCCCTGGCGTGGCAGAGCCCTCCTTCCCTACACTGCCAGCAGCTGCCTGGAGGCCGGGGTTGCCATAGCAACTGTGAGGTTGACGCTGCCGCGCTGCTTATTGTCGGAGGGAAGGGGGAGGCGGCACCTGAGGGAAGAGGAAAAGCGTCTTCTCCCCGCGCCGACGCCGCGGCACAGCTTGGGCCCAGGAGGCTTGCCGGCCAGCACAGCTCAGGCCTTTGGCTTGGCTGACCACACCCTGGTCCCCCCACGGGGCAGTGGCCACCTGGGCCTGGGGGAACCCTGAAGCAGCAGGAGCTCGGCCTGCCAGCAGACCACTCCCAGCCCCCCCATGGGTTTGGTGCCCCCTCCCTGGGCCTTTGGAGCCTGTAGGGTGGGTGCTCAGGCCAGAGCCAGTCAGCACCGTGACCCCCCGCTGGCATACCCTTGACCGTTGACTGAGGCCCTGGCTCTGGGAGGTCCTGAGGGCCCTTGGGGCCCCTGACCACCTCAGCCCCCAGTACTCCCCAAACTCCTTGCGCCATGAAGAAGTTTGCATCCAGCCGCAGCCTGAACAAGATCTTGGCTCAGTGCGACTCATCCTCAAGGGAGTACGAGGAAATCCAGGCAGTGGAGCGCAAGTGGCACCTGCACCTGGCCACACCGCGCCGCCTGCTGCTGGACAGGAGGTCCAAGGCCTCCCTCTTCTTTGCAGCCCCGCCACCCCCCAAGAGGGCCCCCAGCACCACACTGACCCTGCGTTCCAAGTCTATGACAGCTGAGCTTGAGGAACTTGGTGAGCATTGGGGTTGGCATTGGGTGATGAACAGTGGGTAGACCACTCAGGATAAGCAGCCCAGGGTAGAGTGGACAGAGGCAGTGGGAGGACAGGGGACTGAGCTGGGGCTAAAGCCAGGCAGAGACTGAGGGGAAGGAGGGCAGATGGTCGAATGTCTGAAGGGCAGATCAGAGGTAAAGGGATGGAGCTAGAGCTTTTGGAAATTTGGTGCTTGTGGGGTAAGATGGGTGATGGATTCAGAAAGGGTGAGAGCTAAAGGGCTGAGGGACTGGAGATAGATAGTGGGATGGCTAGACAGGTGGCTGGGGAGTGGAATCTGACCTGCCTGTGTGTTTGCACATGGGTGCATGTGCTGCCTCTGGCTTTCCACATCTCTGCTCTGACTCTACTTTTGTGCTCCATCCAAGTGAGAAAGAGCAGTAATGAGGTGACCCAGGGTCTGCTTCCAGCTCTACCAAGTGCTGGCGGTGTCATCTTTTTGTTTATTTTATTCTCTCGATGCCTGTTCATTGGTTAAATGGGCCTACTGACCTCACAGGGCTGTTGTGAGCACTACTGGTAGGATATTGGGACAGCCTGTGAGCTACAGGAGGTGAGCAAGAGTGTGTTGGGCTTTCATGGGGTACATTGTGGGCACAGTCCTAATTTTTCTACTAATAGCTTAATTGTGGGCATGTGCAGATGCCCTTGACCATGTCCTGACATGTAACAGTTAATGGCCTCTTCATGGGCATGTCCCAGTACATGTGACCATTATCTTCCTCGTAGGAATGTGCTAATACATGTGACCATTAACAGCCTTGTGAGTATGCCCCAACCATCAACAGCATTATCATGGGCATGTTCTATCTGTAACAGTTGACGTGTTCTTTTCTTCTGTGGCTCTAGTCATAGAAGGAACCCTGACTTTGATACTAAGCTAAGTTCTGACCAAGTCCTGGTCACAGTAATGGCCTTGATTGTGTTTCTAGGCTGAGCCCCAGCCCTGGCTTCAGTCTTGGCTCTATGCTAGTCAGTCATAGAAAAAAAGCTTTACCCAGGCTCCTGGAAGTATCCTTAACCTTACTTAAAATCTGAGCCTTGACCTTATCCTGACCACAGGCTGAGCTGCCCATACCAAGCACATGCTTTTGTCCTCAGTTGAATTCAGTGTGGAAAATGGCTACCAATATAGACTGGTCAGAATTTTCTTCACAATAAATATTCCAAATAAACTAACAAAACACACAGTTTAAAACAAAGGGAGGGGAATCTCATTTCTCAAAAATGAAGAGAGAGGCTGGGCACGGTGGCTCATGCCTGTAATCCTAGCACTCTGGGAAGCCAACGCAGGTGGATTGCCTGAGCTCACAGGTTTAAGACCAGCCTGAGCGAGGTGAGAGCAAGACCCTGTCTCTAAAAAATAGCCCAGCACTGTGGTGGGTACCTGCAGTCCTAGCTAATCAGGAGGCTGAGGCAAGAGAATCACTTGAGCCCAAGATTTTGAGGTTGTTGTGAGCTATGACGCCACGGCACTCTACCGAGGCAACAAAGTGAGACTGTCTTAAAAAAACAAACAAAAAAGAGAGAATGGAAAGCTAGGGAAGTGGAGGAGGCTGATACTCCCTTAGTCCAAAATAAAGGCAAGAGTTTAGATGCCCCCACAAATCTAAAAAGTATGGCTGTGGACCTGTGAAAAGCAAAAAGTTTAGACCAAGCCTAAGAGCTTGGAATTAGCATCAGAAGAACTCAAAATCTTAGAAGAATATGAAAGAGATAATAAATAAAGTGTTTAATTTATTACAGAGTTTAAGAGAACAAATGGAATGCCTAATGATGGAACAGGACAGAGCAATAAGAACAACAAAAAAGAATAAGCACATTTCAAAAGGACTGTTACAGAACTCTTGTAGTCACTGAGATAAAAAAGAAATCCATGGCTGGGGTAGACTTGGCCAAACAAGTAAATAGTGAGTCAGACAATAAATCTGAGGCGATTACCCAGGGTATAACATAGAAAGATAAGATGCAAAATATCCAAGAGCCCTTAAGGCTAGTGAGAAAATCCCAGCATATAATGAATGTGAGTCTTGGAGAGAAAGAATAAAAAGACTGGAGAAGAGGCAATATTTGAAGAGTAAATGGCTAAGAATTTCCTAACGTTGAACAAAAACATGAGACTTCAATTTGAAGACATGTAAGTTCCAAGCAAGGAAATAAAAACACATCTATATCTAACATAGTAAAACTCTAGAACACAGTGGACATAGCTAAAAAATCTTAAAAGCTACCAGAGAGAAAGTGTGTGCAGGTGTGTGAAATGCCTTAGAAAGGAATGATGGCTGGACAACAGACTTCTTACCAGCAATAGCAGATGGCTGCCAATGATGGAATAGTAGCTTCAAAGTCTTGAGTGAAATGCTTTTCCACCTAAAATTCTGTACCCCCTAATCCTGTTCATTCAAGATTAAGGCAGAGAAGCTAGCAGACTTCTGGTCACAGGGTCATAAGGGTCCAAGGTCAGTCACAAGGAGCTGACCTGTGACCCTGATTGAGGATTCAAACTGATTAATAAGCCAATACTTGTAGGTAGCTGGGTTTGACTGGACACTAGGCTAAGGCTCTGGTTACTGAGTCTTTGGATTTTCCTATCAGAGGCTGTCACATAGCCATGTTCAGCTTCATGTTCAGAAGGGCCCCTAGCACAGAGAGCTTCTGGGGCAGCTTGAGATCTCTACACCTGGGACCCAGGGACTCGGCCTGTGAAAGTAAAAGAACTGCCTACCCTGGGCGGCGCCTGTGGCTCAAGGAGTAGGGCACCGGCTCCATATACGGGAGGTGGCAGATTCAAACCCAGCCCCAGCCAAAAAAAAAAAACTGTCTACTGCTCTCTGGACTTTTCTATCTGCAGAAACCAATGAATGGAAGAAGTTGCTTTTCTTCTCTCAGCTACAAAAAGCCTCAGGACAGGGCTGCTGGGTTGCTCCACAGACCCTCGTCCAGAGGAATTCACTCGCTGCTTCAGGCCAGCATAATTTTACAGGCTTTTTCCTGAGCAGGATCTGGGAAAGGTGAAAGGACAACTCAGTACAGAGCTTCTGTCCAAACACCTGAACAGAAGCCTGGTTCATGGCTTCTGTTAAAGTTGGACCAGGCTTTTCATTGCTCTGTTCAGAGAAGGGCCTGGGCCCCCAGGAGCTTGGGAAGCCACCTTGCCCCAGAGGACAGCTGTTCTGGGAAACCAGCCCATTTGCTGATCTTCTGATCAGCCCCCCTGCTCCCCAATAGCTGATTTGATGAAGCCACACCAGCATCAGGGTTTCCCCAGGTACCTAAGTTACCACCCCATAATCCTGTGTTTTTGCTTTTTTTGTGTGTGTGTGTGAGACAGAATCTCAAGCTGTTGCCCTGGGTAGAGTGCTGTGGTGTCACAACTAACAGTAACCTCAAGCTCTTGGGCTTAAGAGATTTTCTTGCTTTAGCCTCCCAAGTAACTGGGATTACAGGCGCCCACCACAATGCCCAGCTATTTTTTGGTTGTAACTGTCGTTGTTTGGCAGGCCTAGGCTGGATTCGAACCTGCCAGCTCCGCTGTATGTGGCTGGTGCCCTAGCCGCTTGAGCTACAGGCACCGCCCTGTTTTTGCTTTTAAAACAGTAATGTGGCTGGGCACAGTGGCTCATGCCTGTAATCCCAGCACTTTGGAAGGCTGAGGTGGGAAGATATCTTGAAGCTAGGAGTTTCAGAACAGCCCAGGCAACATAGGGAGACCCCTTCTCTAAAGAGAAAAAAAATAAAAAATTAGCCAGATGTGGTGGCACCTGTAGTCCCAGCTACTTGGGAGGTGAGTCAGGAGGATTGCTTGAGCCTGGCAGTTGGAGGTTGCAGTGAGCTATGATTGTGCCATTATACCTCTACCCTGGGCAACAGAGTGAGACCCTGTTTCCAAAAAAAAAAAAAAAAGAGAAAAGAAAAGAAGTGAGACCTGTAGAGTCATTACCAGCAAAAACACATTAGTATTGCCAACAGCTGGTAGAGCCGTGTAGGATCCAGAGTCTATTGAGAACATGACTTAAACACCTAGGAAGAAAAGGAAGTGTGAGGTGGTAGGAAGAGGAGGTGTTCAGGGTTAGAGGCTCATGCCTGGGTGCTGCTTGTTACTCAGATGATATGAGGGAGGCAGGGCCCTGACGGAAGAGGAAGGGAAGGACAGCCAGTGAGGGAATGGGGTGAGCAAAGGCTGGTGGCCAGGAAATGAAGGGGTTGGGTTTGGACCCTCTTCCTGAGACAGGTGGTGGGAGGAAGAGGAGAGGCAAGTGCCCACTCCTTTCAGCATAAGGGGCTCTTCAGTGTCACCATGTGCATATCTGCTCAGTTTGAGCCAGGGAGGTGATGGGGCCAGAGCTTAGTGGAGAACCAGGCCTGGACTGTCCTGTAATTTCTGGGTCCCTTTGTCTTTTGTGACAAGAACATTAGGGTAGATGCCACATTCAGTATTCCTATGAGTGGCCTCGCTGGAGAAGGTGTCTCTGCCAGACACACTTGCCCTGCCTTTCTTTAGAGCCTTCTCTGCACAGAGTGCTCAAAAGTGACCACCTCCATTTTCAGTGGCATCTGAACTTGGTTTTTTATGGACTTTTGCCTTTTCTTCTGAACAAGCATTTGGCAGAACCAAGTATGATTTAGCTGTGCATGCCTCTGCGTGCGTGCATGTCTGTGTGTGCGTGTGTGCGCGTGCGCTCACATACAAGTGTGTGCTCCTGGTGTGGCCGTTCCTTCCTTAAATTTCAGGCCTTGTGCCAACCAACTCTGCATTTGACAGGTTTGCCACTCCTGGTCTGATAAAGAGGTATAGGCCAGGTGTAGATTGGAAAGGTCCTGGTTGCTGGGGTTGGTGGGTTGGGAGGGGTTTGGGTGGAGAAATGATCAAGGGGAATGGGGCCAGTCCCGAGGGATGAAGCCTGCCTCTTACCCTTTTGCTCTGTTTTCTTGATTACAAGCCTCCATTCGGAGAAGAAAAGGGGGTGAGTCATCTGCTTGCATTCCCCAGGGCCTTAGCTTTGCATGACCCCTATCCTGGTATGTCCCTGCTGGTGTGTGAAGTGGTCCCAGTTCAAATCAGGGTGTTCCGTAAGCCTGGGCTGCACCCTCCTATTTGGCTTCTCCCTGGGGATCTGGTAGGGTCATGAGAAAAGGACCTGGGAAGGACAGATGCAAAGTTCCCAGGGCGGGGCCTTCTGGATGTGATGGGGAGACCTAGTATGGCCCAGGGACTCAGGTAAGCTATGGGGCTGAGAGCTACAAAGGCAGCCTGGAGGGGAGGATCTGGGAAAGTCCCCACTGGAGGCCAGTTTGGGGGGGTGGATTACAAGGGCCCTTTTGGTTGCAGCTTAAGAGATCAGAGTGACTGGGCCATGTTGAGGTGTCCAACTCTGGCCTGCATTGCTGCTTTTTGCCTGCCTTCTTGGGGTCCTGTGCTTGAGTTATGGGTGCCATCCCCATGCTCATTGGTTGCAGGGCCAAGCCCAGAACTAGCAACCCCTTTAGAGCAAGGATCTGAGTCCTATAACACTGGGTGGAAGTGTGGGGCTCCCCTGCCCAGCAAGCCCCTCAGGCTGCTGACTTCACCCTCCAGCCACTGTTCAGGCCCCTCTACCCAGTATCTTTTGAGGCTCCTCCCTGTATGTTCTGTATGTACAGCCTAGTTGCTGGGACACTATGTTCAGGTGGGGACAGAGTCACCAGGGCCTGAGGTGGCTTTGCGGCTCCAGGTGTGTGTCTTCACTTCTAGGCCATGTGCCTGGCCCCCACCACCTCTCTAGATCTGCTGGTCCTTCCTTCCCTGGGCCAAGGGTGCTTTCATGGCCCTTGGGCCCACTTGCTTCTGCCCTGCCCTCCTCTGCTGCCTCTGGGCCTAGCCCAGGTGAAAGGCATCCCCAGTGTCTTTTTAGGCACTAGGAACATGTGACAGTCTCCTTCAGGAATTCCGTCTTGACACCTTTGGGGGCAGACTCAGGCCATTTCTGGAATATTCTGGTTCTGTCCTCTAATTCCTTGGTGGTGCTTCCAGGGTGCAGCAGTGTGGCCTGTGCCCTTCCTCAACCCAAAGGCCTCGTCCGTGCATGAGCCCTGGTCAGGCAGCAAAACCAGCCTGTCCTGTTATATACCCAGGCAGACCCTGTGTGAGGCTGATGGGAGTGGGAGGTTCCACCTAGCTCCTTGTTGGCTTCCTTTTATTAAAAATCTAATATAATCTATTTAGGAGTGTATTTTTTTTTTTTTTTTGAGACAGAGTGTCACTTTGTTGCCCTTGGTAGAGTGCTGTGGCGTCACAGCTCACGGCAACCTCAAACTCTTGGGCTTAAGTGATTATCTTGCCTCAGCCTCCCAGGTAGCTAGGATTACAGGCGCCTGCCACAGTGCCCAGCTATTTTTATTTTTAGGTTGTAGTTGTCATTGTTTGGCGGGCCTGGGCTGGATTCGGCCTACCAGCTCAGATGTATGTGGCTGGCACCCTAGCTGCTGAACTACAGGTGCTGAGTGTAGGAGTGTATTTTCTAATTTAGGGGGAGGGGTTTATGTCACCATCATCAACTAGTAATCTGCATACTGGTCTCTTTTCTTTGCTTTTTTTTTTTTTTTTTTTTGAGACAAGAGTCTCATTATATCACCATTGGTAGAGTGCTGTGGTGTCATAGCTCACAGCAACCTCAAACTCTTGGGCTTAAGCAATTCTCTTGCCTCAGACTCCCAAGTAGCTGGGATTAACAGGTGCCCACCATAATGCCTGGCTATTTTTTTTGCTGTAGTTGTTATTGTTGTTTGGCAGGCCCGGGCCAGGTTCAAACCTGCGAGCCCCAGTGTATGTGGCCGACGCCCTAACTGCTGAGCTACACGTGCCGAGCCTGGTCTCTCTGTTAAATGGATCTGTGATCTGAGATGGGTTCTCTCTCTCTGAGGCTCAGTTTTCTGAAGGGTAAAAAGAAGCAGATACGGGATCTTTATCCAGTTGTTGGGGGTTGAGAGGAGGGGGTCCATGCAGCCCTGCACATTCTGGAAATCACCAAGCACTTAACAAATGGTGGTGATGATTTCTGCTTCCAAAAGGAAACCACTTCATTACAAAAGCAGCAATCCAGGCCCTGTCATCTGGGGCGGTGGGAGTCTCCATAGTTGGAGTGTTTCGCTGGTGAACTTCTGTGTTACTCAGGGCACAGGCCGGGCACAGGCGGCACACAGAGAGGCTGTCTTCTCTCAAGGACCCACAAGCTGGAGAGACAGTGTGCGCAGACGGGGTAGATTTGTGTGAAAGCATCCTCAGTGCCTACATAGCCAGTGCAGTTGCAGGCCCTTCTTACATGCTGATTGTCTTTAGAGACATGTGAAACTTGTGCTGTTTTATGCCTGTTTTATCAGTTGAGGACACTCAGTCACAAGGAGGTTAAGTCAGGACAGTCAGTTTCAGGCTAGGTCTGGCTAGGTTGGGTACAGGTAGTCTTGGGAAGTCCATTTGGTTCCCCTAAGTGGATTGCAGAGGTAGGACCAGGTGCTGTGAACACGTTGGGGTTGGAAGGAGCAGGTGTCCGGGCTGACCATTGAGGTTTCCACAGGGAAGCTTTGAGAGTAAAGGATGCCAGGGCAAGTATGGCCAGGCATATGGTGGGGCTGGTGTGTAGCCAGGGGACACAGGTGCTGCCCTGGGCCCTATTACATGCCCCATGTGCTGATTTTGAGTAGGCTCTGTGTTAGAGCTGAGTGGACCTCAGTGTGACCCACTGATTGCATGGAGGAGTCATTCTGTCAGAGCTCTGACAGTCCTCAGATACCACAAGTGTTTAACAAAGTTTCCAAATCACTTTGATAGTATAAAATACCACTTTTAAAGACATTAATTTTACTTTAATGAAAACAAGCAAACAAAGCTTTTCTCTTGTAATGGGGTTAAAAAAGTGCTGCTGAGGCCTGCCTGGTTCCCACTCTGGGAGGGCTGTGTTCAGGCATGAGCCCCAGTTGGGTCCTCTTCATCCTCCTCCTCTGGCTCTAGCTGCTTTCTAAGGGGCTGGCAGAAGCCCTGTCAGTGAAAAGGGTGCCCCAAGTACTGCCCCCCATTTTCTTCTCTTCTCTCAGCAACTCCCACCCTGGGTAGGCCTGCTTTGGGTGGTTTTGCATCAAACTGTTTTTTAGGTCCCTAGGTTGGGGCAGCAAACTCTATTTTCAGAAAGTGTCCCCCATTCATCTGTACGTTGGTTTATTCATTGTCGACTCTTATAGCCATTCAGACATGTTTCATGGATACCTTCTTGCCCATTATGGTCTGTGTTGGAGCTGTGGTCCCTCTATGAGCAATGTCCCTTCTGATGTCATGGGGGACAGGCAAGTTATGTGCTGTGTTCTCAGAACAGGGACAGGACAAGAGAAATAGAAATTCAGGAAGACTGGGCTCTAGACAGTCTGACCCTGCCTGGTCTTTTCCCTATCGTCAGTCAGAGTGGGGACCACAGGGTTCCCTGGAGTGAGGGGCCTCTGTCACAGCCCTAGTGTGGGCAGGCCTGAGGAGGACACAGCAATATGGCTAGACACAGGTCCAGGTGGCTAAGGCGGGGTCTTCTTGGCTGTGCAGAGAAACTGGATGAGATCTTGGCAGCTGCTGCAGAGCCAACGCTGAGGCCAGACATCGCAGACGCTGACTCCAGAGCTGCCACTGTCAAACAACGGCCCACCAGTCGGAGGATCACCCCTGCTGAGATAAGCGTAAGCCAGCCACGGGCAGCTGGGAGCACCGGGACAGTCGGGCGTGGGGTTCACATGTCACGTCCCCTCTTTACTGAGGTGAGAGTCTGTCGTTTGGATCCCTTCTCCAGAGGTGGGTGAAGCACCCATATCCTCTCTCAGGGATGCTTGGGGACATCTCATCCCCACAGTTTAGCACTTGTGTTCTCACTCCTGTGGCTGTGGCTTGCTGTGCCTCTGGCCTTAGGCAGTTTCTGTGTCATGTCTAGGACCCCCATAGCCCCACTGAGGTGATGACACAGTGTGTCTCTGTCCCCTGCCTACTCCCCCACCTGGTACCTTCTGTGCCCTCCCCCAGCCCATACCCAGGGTCTGCTCCTACCCTGTCCAGCTACACCTGCACTGTGCCACTGTCTGCCCAACCCACTGATCCAGGCCCCACTGGCCTGCATCCCTGTTCCTGAGGACAGGGCCTGGATCTGGTTCCTGGCC
This sequence comes from Perodicticus potto, assembly GCA_963574655.1. Taxonomy (NCBI): domain Eukaryota; kingdom Metazoa; phylum Chordata; class Mammalia; order Primates; family Lorisidae; genus Perodicticus; species Perodicticus potto. The sequence continues at coordinate 54,106 of CAUYRH010081035.1, forward strand.
CAAGCACCCCAGCACCATTGGAATGAGTGCATGGGGTGGTCTTCAGCTTAGGAGAAGGACTGGGGTCCCCAGTGCCCCGGAACCTCCATATCCCCCCTCCCTGACCCTCACAGTCACTGTTTGAGCGCCAGGGTCTCGCCGGCCCAGAGAAGCTGCCAGGCTCCCTGCGGAAGGGGATTCCACGGACCAAGTCTGTAGGTACGGCCGGGCTGTGGGGCAGAATGGGGCTGGGAGGAGTGGGGCTGGGGCTGGCTGGGTGGATTCGGGCTCAGAGGATCCTGCCTCTCCTCACCCCCAACTAGGGTTTCTAGTTTCTAAGCCCCACCTCTCCCTTGGCTCTGCCTCAGGATCTCATTTGTTTGTGAATGTACATGGGGGCCATTCCCCTAACCTAGACATAATGTTGCTAGAAGAGATCCTTGAGATTCCACCCAGCCCTGTCCACCACTTCCTGTCCACTGCCTCCCATGCACTCCTACAGGCACCAGTGCCTCTGTCCCCAGGTTAGCTGTCTCCTGTCATGGCTGCTCCCTCACAACCCGAGTGCATGTGAAGTTCCTCTCCTGGAATCTGCCTTCCCCACTCTTCCCGGTATTGCCTTCTCTCCCCTTCATAGCCACTTTTCCCCAAAGAACTCACCTAAACTTGCTGTCTGCTGTCTCCCACCTGCTCCTCTGCCTGCAGATGTGCTCTTTTTGCATCCAAAATTGAAACTGCTCCTCCCAGGGTCTCTGATGGCCTCCAGGGCATTCTCACTGTTGCACAGACCCACCTCAGCTGGCTTTTGGTTCCTTTGCTTCCCCCTCTGTGAAACTCTTCTTCTCAGGATTTTAGGACAATCCTGGTTTTCCCCTCCTTTCTTAGGCTGTACCTGTTCACCCCTACTGTCCCCACCCACTGAAGGCAGGGATTTCTCAGGCTGTACCCTTAGTCTTCTTCCCCCTGTGCCTCATCAGTCTTCGGCCACTGTCACGTCCCCCACTTGCCATCCCCCTTGTCTATGTTGTACCTGTCAACCCATAGACCTACCTGCTGGTCTGTCCATCATCTACACAGAGCCGCCATAGCCCCACCTGTCATATACTAGAGTAAACTCTGCTCAGCACTTACTGTGAGTTTGACAGTGTCTAATACAATAACCACACGGAGATGGCACCATTAGTCCCCTTATTTCATAGGAGGTAGAGCAAGGAGGGGTAAGATGACCTGCCCAAGGACACACAGCTGCCCTGCCTATCATCTTCTGTTCACCCTTTAGCCAACCAGCTGCCCAAACAGCTGGTGGGATCCCTCACCCACTCTAGGACCCTGCCAACTGGTGCTCACATTAGATTGATCTCGGGCTGGATCTTGGGCTCAGTTGGAGGAGGCGACATGTCTGCAGACAGCTCAGCAGTTACATGGTGGGTGTCAGGGCACATGTACACGTGGAGCTGATGAAGGAGCAGCTCCAACCACACCTGGGTGTCACAGAGAGCTGGGGTGGGGGTGTGTGTGCCTAGATGTGCAAGATAAGTGGCTGTTTCTGGGGGACAGTGGGGTGAATTGCTGATAGGCCAGCATGTAAGGCACCCAAGTATGTGGCTTGGTCCTTTAGGGACTGCCAGGAATCATTTCTGTAGGTGAGAGGGGAGAAGGCTGGTAAGACCACATCTACTTTGGGACCAAGAGGTGCTCCTCCCTAGCCTAAGTCTTAGAGATGTCCTCCATGGTTCCTTTCTTATCCTCTGCTCCACCTGACAGATTAAAGATGGGCCACTTCCTCACATGCCTTGTAGCCCTGACCATCATCTTGCACCTGGATGGCTTCATTCTCAGGACATCCTGCCTGGCTCTGCTCCTGGTCTATCCCTCTGGCCAAGGGAGGCTTTCTGCAAGGCAGTTACCACCCAAATTCCCCGAGTGGGACCCTCTGTAGGCTCCTTATTGTCTTAGTGAGCTGGGGACCAACCCTAGCCCTCTCCTGCTTCATCTGGGGACATCTGTCCTCACCTTCCTCTGACCTAGGTCTTCCGGCACTCGCCGCTCCCCACCAGCCCTCACTCTGCCTGGATGGCCTGTCCCTCAGCCCTGCCCACTTCCAGGACTGACTGCTTCAGGTCCAGATCTACGCACCTGCCCTGCAGGCCTTGAGCCACTCGGTAGGGACTGCCAGCCCCACCCCACTGGTTCCTGTTGTGCCCTCCTGTGATCAGGTGATTAGTAAGCTGACAGGTGCTCAGCTTTCATTCCTTTTGGCCTGATGTACCTTTAGGTGCCAATATGAGCACGTGTGACTCTGGGCACGATGCAACCCCTGAAACCTCAGATCCAACCTTTTTGATCTATAAACACGGAGACTACCTAGTGCTTACCTCCAAGGACCAGTCTGAAGCTCATGTATGGCTGTATTTAACGGGCTTAGCACTGGGCTCGGCATATGGGGGATGCTTAGCGATTGCTGTGTTATAAGTAAATGTAGATCCTGCATCTAGAAGCTGGCATAGCTAGCTCAAGAAATGCTCTTGCTCAAGAGCAAGAACGTGCTCAAGAAATGTGCTGTGCTGTTATTTGAGCAAAGAGGGTCTGCATTGGCCCCAAGGGGTTCTGCCTCTAGCCCAGATGACATTAGAACAGATTACCCATTCCATGCTGAGGCAAGTGACTTTTCTTTACCCTAAGCCAGAACTTGTCATGCCATTAGCATTAAATTTACCCTTTTTCATCTTTACACGTCACTCCCGCCTTCTACATCCTTAAGGTGTGCTCTGCACAGCTCTGTCTAATGCACGGGCTTGTAGGTGTTTAGTGCGTATTCATACACTATGCAAGAACTGCAGCAGGAAGAGACCCAGGATGAACTGGGCACAGATTGTGTCCAGACCTAAAAATAATGATGGTGATGACTGTGGCCACTTTCCCAGGATGCTGCCACCTGTTCAGCCCTATACTGTGAACTTTAAATGGCTCCATGACGTCAGAAGGCAGTCCTCCTGGGATGAGGAAACAGAGAAGTTCCTAGAGGTTAAGGAATGTTAGTACCTGGCAGAACTGGAGTTCAAACATAAATCTGTACATACAAGCCTATCCTTGCTATCCCTGGTGCTGCAGAGCTGTTGTGCCCAGTAAGGTGCAGACGGTGTAATCTTGGAGGCCTCAGCAGCACTGTGGTGGCTGAAAGAGGATGTGATCAGGAATAGTCTGCATCACAGCAAGTTCATAAAAATATTGGGCAAGGCTTGAGTGAGGCCAGGTATAGAGCACCACCAGAGACCCTTGTGTGTCAACATGGAGCCATTCATCCACTCCCTTGGGCTTGGGCCATCTACACACCTGAAGCACAGGTGTCCACATGTGTCCAGGAGGGTACTTGGAAGTTCTGTCAGACTCTGGCTGGACAGCAGGATGATAAGGACCCTGACCACTCCAGCCATTGTGCAGGTTCCAATGAGGTCCAAGTGAAGTAGGTGGAGTAGGGTTCATTTTAATCCTGTGTTGCCCATGAGAGAACTGAAGCTTAGAGGGCTCAGGGCTTAGCTTAGGGGTCACATAGCCAGTAGTGGGGAAGGCTGAAACCTGTCCTATGTGCTTAGCCTGCAGTTCCATTGTAATCCATCCAACCATCCATTCATCCTTCCACCCACTCACCCAACCTTACTGAATTTCAGCCACTGTGGTGACACCATGTGGTCCTCCTGACCTGGGTGTCAGAGCTCTCTGATAGGTGCATGGTTCCCCCTTGCATCCCTCCCACTTCTGACTGTCTCCCTTCTTCCCCTCTCTGGTTGTGCCCAGGGCCCTCCATTGACACCTACTTGTTCCATTGCTGGTGTTTCTGAGATGGCCTTTCTCAGTCTTCACTGGGAAGTCCTATACTTGTGTTGAGTAGGGAGCTGCCCCTACCCTCTAAGGATGTCTTCTTAGGGCCTGCTGCATATCCCTGGGCTTGGGCAGGTCTTGGCCCCACCCAGGTAGTCAGAATATAGGTCCTTTCTCAGGGCTGCACTGCTGGGGCCTCCTTCACCCAGGAGCTAACTGCCATCTCTCTCCCATACTCTTCACAAGACACCTAGCACAACATGGGTGCTGGGGCACAGAGCTCAGGTGTCCAGAGATCACCCCAGACTGGAGTCTTGCTCAGAGCACCAGCTTTGGGCTCCCTATACTTACCCTGCCCTTAATTCTCGGCCCCTCAGCCAATCCCCATCTTCCTAAACCAGGATAGGGTACCTCCCGGTTCTGCGGAGCGCACACCAGCGCCCTTGTGGCTGCTATGGACTTGGTGTCGGGGAGGGGGCCGGCCTCTGTGTGTGTGAGGGTGCAGGGGTATGGAGGGACCTCGCCAAAAGCACCAGCCTGTCTCACTGGGGCCCTTCCTTCTGCAGGGGAGGACGAAAAACTGGCGTCCTTACTGGAAGGGCGCTTCCCACGGAGCACATCGATGCAAGACACGGTGCGTGAGGGCCGTGGCATTCCGCCCCCGCCGCAGACCGCGCCACCACCCCCGCCCGCACCCTACTACTACGACTCAGGGCCGCCCCCGGCCTTCTCGCCACCGCCCCCGCCAGGCCGTGCCTATGACACGGTGCGTTCCAGCTTCAAGCCGGGTCTGGAGGCCCGCCTAGGCGCAGGAGCCGCCGGCCTGTACGAGCCAGGCGCACCCCTTGGCCCATTGCCCTATCCTGAGCGGCAGAAGCGCGCGCGCTCCATGATAATCCTACAGGACTCTGCCCCCGAGACCGGCGACGCCCCTCGGCCCCCGCCCGCAGCCACTCCGCCCGAACGACCCAAGCGCCGGCCCCGGCCTCCGGGCCCTGACAGCCCTTACGCCAACCTGGGCGCGTTTAGTGCCAGCATCTTCGCACCGTCCAAACCGCAGCGCCGCAAGAGCCCACTGGTGAAGCAGCTGCAAGTGGAGGATGCGCAGGAGCGCGCGGCGCTGGCTGTGGGTAGTCCTGGCCCTGCTGGTGGTAGCTTCGCTCGTGAGCCTTCACCGACGCACCGCAGCCCCCGCCCTGGTGGCCTCGACTATAGCGCAGGGGATGGCCCTGGGCTTGCCTTTGGTGGACCAGGCCCTGGCAAGGACCGGCGGCTGGAGGAGCGGCGGCGGTCCACTGTGTTCCTGTCTGTGGGAGCCATCGAGGGCAGTCCTCCCACTGCAGACCTGCCATCCCTGCAGCCTTCCCGCTCCATCGATGAGCGCCTCCTGGGGGCCAGCCCCACCACTGGCCGAGATCTGCTGCTACCCTCCCCCGTCTCTGCTCTGAAGCCATTGGTCAGCGGCCCCAGCCTCGGGCCCTCGGGCTCCACATTCATCCACCCGCTCACCGGCAAACCCCTGGACCCCAGCTCACCCCTAGCCCTTGCCCTGGCTGCCCGGGAGCGGGCTCTGGCGTCCCAGACGCCTTCCCGGTCCCCTACACCTGTGCACAGCCCTGATGCTGACCGCCCTGGACCTCTATTTGTGGATGTACAGGCCCGGGACTCAGAGCGTGGGGCCCTGGCCTCCCCAGCCTTCTCCCCCCGGAGCCCAGCCTGGATTCCTGTGCCTGCTCGCAGGGAGGCAGAGAAGACTCCCCGGGAGGAGCGCAAGTCACCTGAGGACAAAAAGTCCATGATCCTCAGTGTCCTGGACACATCCCTGCAGCGACCAGCTGGCCTCATTGTTGTGCATGCCACCAGCAATGGGCAGGAGCCCAGCAGGCTGGGGGCTGAAGAGGAGCGCCCGGGAACCCCGGAGCTGGCCCCAGCCCCCATGCAGTCAGCAGCAGTGGCAACAGAGCCCCTGCCCAGCCCCCGGGCTCAGCCTCCTGGCAGCACCCCAGCAGATTCTGGGCCAGGCCAGGGCAGCTCAGAGGAAGAACCAGAGCTGGTGTTCGCTGTGAACCTGCCACCTGCCCAGCTGTCCTCCAGTGATGAAGAGACCAGGGAAGAGCTGGCTCGCATTGGGCTGGTGCCACCCCCTGAAGAGTTTGCCAATGGGATCCTGCTGGCCACCCCACTCACTGGCCCGGGCCCCTCACCCACCACGGTGCCCAGCCCGGCCTCAGGGAAGCCCAGCAGCGAGCTGCCCCCCGCCCCAGAGTCTGCAGCTGACTCTGGGGTGGAGGAAGCTGACACACGCAGCTCCAGTGACCCCCATCTGGAGACCACAAGCACCATCTCCACGGTGTCCAGCATGTCCACCCTGAGCTCGGAGAGCGGGGAGCTCACTGACACCCACACCTCCTTTGCCGATGGACACACTTTTCTACTCGAGAAGCCACCAGTGCCTCCCAAGCCCAAGCTCAAGTCCCCGCTGGGGAAGGGGCCGGTGACCTTCAGGGACCCACTGCTGAAGCAGTCCTCGGACAGCGAGCTTATGGCCCAGCAGCACCATGCCGCCTCTGCAGGGCTGGCCTCTGCCGCTGGGCCTGCTCGCCCTCGCTACCTCTTCCAGAGAAGGTCCAAGCTGTGGGGGGACCCCGTGGAGAGCCGGGGACTCCCTGGGCCTGAAGACGACAAACCAACTGTGATCAGTGAGCTCAGCTCCCGCCTGCAGCAGCTGAACAAAGACACGCGCTCCCTGGGGGAGGAACCAGTTGGTGGCCTGGGTGGCCTGCTGGACCCTGCCAAGAAGTCGCCCATCGCAGCAGCTCGGTGAGCAGGGTGATATGGGAGGGCTCCATGCTTTGTTCATCCTCCCTTACCTTCCCCTTGTCTTCCACAGGCCCCTCTGTTGCTCCTCTTTGTGTTTTACCCCTTACCTGTCTGTGATGTTCACACCCTGTAGCTGTCCACTTCTTTATCTTGTCTTGCTTGGCATGTCTGAGGTAGGGGTCTCTGGGACATCAGGCTGCTGCCTTCAATATCCCTGTTGGTGTTAGAAGTGGGAGCAGGGGCCCATCACAGGCCCTGGTTGGGTGTGAGCAGCTCCTCGGCCCTCCTAGAGGCTCCTGCCACACTCTCACTTCCGGCCCAGATTGCCTCTGCCACCCAGAATTGTCTTATGCTCTACTCTGGAGCTGCACCTCCCTTCTCTCAGCTTCTCAGCCTGTGTCTGCCACCCTACACCTCCACTCCCCCATGTGGCTGGAGCCCTCTACCTTACCCCTTTTGAGGTCTGGAGTACATTCCCATTTCATTTTGGGACCTGTCACTAACTTACTGTTTGCTGCCTCTTGGTACCACCTCGGAGTCCCCTAAACACAGATTCCTGTTTGTGATTTTTAAGTGCATTAAGAAGAAGGAAGTCACATTTCTTTTTCTGCCCACTTGCCTTTTCCCCTCTTTCCCTCCCTTTCCTGAAGAGTTGGGAGGAGGAGACAAGCAGGGCACTAGGGTGTTGCTGAGGCTGTCGCTGCTCTGTCTAGGCCAGTGGTTCTCAATCTTCCTAATGCCGTGACCCTTTAATAGAGTTCCTGTGGGGCGCGACCCACAGGTTGAGAACTGCTGGTCTAGGTGTAAGCTGCTAGAGCTCCTAGGCTAAGTCTTTCCCTGAGTACCCCACCCTCAAGGCTCACTTCAAAGAGGAGACCCTTGGGCCCATGGGCTGCATAGATGCTGGTAGAAGAGCTGGTCATCCCCTGCCAGCCCTTTTGTCTGTGATTTTCAAGTTGCTTTTGTCTTCTGTGCCCCTAGGTCTCCTTTCTCCTTTCTGGGTTTGGGGAATGTGTATGGATGCCACCTCCTGACTCTGCCTTGCTGCCCAGAAGACCAGCCAGTGGCCCTTTACTGTCAGCCTTGGAAGGCAGAGTTCATAAATTGAGGTGTTCAGTGCTTAAGGACTTTGCAGGTCTTACTCATGAGGCCCTGGCCATTCTACCTTCTTCCAGTTCAGAATTCAAAAGATAAGTAGGGGGTCAGCCATGGTGGCTCACGCCTACAGTCCCAGCATGCTGGGAGGCTGAGGTGGGAGGACTGCTTGAGGCCAGGAGTTTGAGACAAGCCTGAGCAAGAGCAAGACTCCATCTCTACAAAAAATAGAATAATTAACCAGATGTGGTGGCACCTATAGTCCCAGCTATTATAGGTGCAGAGAGTAAGTGTCCAGTGGGGCTAAGCAGCCCAAGTCCTAGGCCTCTGTGCAGACCAGAGCCCTGACTCAGCCTTGACCAGCCGTCATCCTCCCTCTATGGTTTCCCTCTCCAAGCCAGCCCCTCCATTCCTCTTTGCTCTTGGTCTCAATAAAAATCAAAGCCAGTTAAAGTGCATAGCACAGTGCCCAGCCTAGTGCAGACTCTCACTAAATGTTTGTTAAATGGACAAACAAACAAAGGTAAACACAAGTGCTGTTTTTTGTGACTTGAGATCTAAGAAGGTGGCTTAGGACAAATACCATGGAGGCCAGACACAAGTGGCTCAGATTTGTTGGGTGTGGCACCACTGGGGTCAGGCTCTGGTGAGCCCAGGTCTTGCCATGGGCTCTGTCTGCTTGCTCCCATGGTGGGGCTGCAGCCATTGTAGGTCAAGAGCCAGATGATTCTCTAGTATAGCCTCCAGCACCCACTTCTCTGAGTTCATCTTCCACTGTGGTCTTTAGCATTTTGCCTGGATCAGGGTCAGGGTGAAGTTTTTTTATCCTATAGCTCTGAGTTTTGCCAAGTCCCTGTGTTTGTTTTTCTTTCTTAGACGTGGGTGCGGAAGGGCAAGACTAGCAATGCAGGCCCAATGGAAAGTGAACCTCTTTTACTCAGTAGTTCCTGCAAAATTCTGGTCTCAATTGGCTTCATTTGGGTCTTCTGCTTTCCCCTGATCCATCACTGGCATCAGGGGATATGAGGTTATCATTGGTTGGGCTTGATTCCTGTGTTCTCCCAGGAGCGATACAGTCAGCCCACCTGGGCAAATGGGCTGAGAAAGGGGAGGTTGCTCTCCAGAGGAGGCCAAGTGCTATTCCAAGAGGAACCAGGGCGGCACCTGTGGCTCAAAGGAGTAGGGTGCTGGCCCCATATGCCAGAGGTGGCGGGTTCAAACCCAGCCTTGGCCAAAAAAAATTGCAAAAAAAACAAAAACAAAAACAAGAGGAACCAGATGCTGGATGGCCTGAAACAGATGTCCCTGTTACAGGGCCCTTGCCATTGACTTCTTTGCCTCGCATGAGCTTGGGGCCATCAGAGGGCCCTGGACTTTAGCCCTCAGCAGGTCACATTTCACCTCTGTAGTCTTGGATAAGCCTCTGTGAATTTCCGTCCCTTCCCTGTGAAGTGGGTATTAGAGTGAAACGGACTTTGCAGGCTGTCATGAGGGTGGCATAAGTCATCACCCATGAAACACTAAGCAGGCCCAGGGCTAGGGCATGTTGGGCCTTCACTGCATATGAGCCAGCCATTGTCTCTGTTGTTACTGACACCCTGGCACTTGGAAAGGCTCTAGGTTAAGTCTTAGATCCCTTTCTGTGAAGATCAGCATTCTATTTATGGCACTAGAGACTGTCCCATCATGCTAGTTTGTCTTCACAGCTGTTCTGTTAGATGGACCATAATATAATCCCCATTTTCTGGACAATAAAACTGAGGCTCCAGAAAGATTCATTCCAGCCAGTAAATGGTCTGAACTCAAGCCCTATACTCTACCCTCTGCTCTCTGCCATAATCTGGAGATTAAACCAGAATCATCGGCCATAATCTGTCATAAAACTGCCTTTGATGACACACATGGGATAATTGCTTATGCCTAGCAATTCAGTCCCACAGAAGTACTGGACATGTGCCCTACAAAGCACAAACCAGGACACTTTCATTTGCCAGTCATGTATGTAATAAACAGCACCCCATGCACGTGGTATGCCCAGCAGCATCAAAGCACCCTCTGGTCCTATGTTCCCATCAGTCCCTACTCACTTTTCCTTCTGCCCCATGTGGAGTGGGCTTTACTGTCTACCTGGCCTTCTTACTTTTGGGTGTAGCCAAGGATGCTTGTGGCCATGTCTGAGTCCAGTCCTGTCTCAGGTCGCTCCTTGTGTGCTGACCGTGGCTATGGGGCCTATTGGTTGCTTGTCAGCTCTTGTCCTTGCAGCCATTGGCAGCTGGCACTCCCTCCTCACTTAGGAATAAAACTGCTGTGAGACCCTCTTTTAGAGAAATGTCCAAAGTGTGGGAAGTTCTGACATCCAGGTATGGCTGCTTTCTTCCCAGGATGCTGGGGCCTCTGCCATGGCCATCCTTAGGGTCGTATCTGAGCCATGTCCCCAGTCCCCTGTGTGTTTCCTCAGTCTCCCAGGCCCATCCCTCTCCTCACTCAGGAGACACCACAGGGAAGGAAATACCCCTTTCTGCCCACCTTCTCCACAGATGACTCCATCCAGCTATATTCTGTAGCACAAGTTGCCCTGCAACCTGAGATCTTTCTGTGCAAGTTAAGCTGCCCTATATCTTATGGAACTAGAACTTGGAATTTGTAGGAAAATGATCAGCTCATTTGCACTGGGAACATCTTTGATTTTTTGGGTGGAAGCTGGAGTATGCAGCATCCTCATGTTGCTTCTGGAAGGTCCAAAGACCTTCTACATTCTGAAACATTGATCCAAAATTGTCCAACTCACTCTGTGTTTCCAGCTTTGAATCTAGCTGTGCTAGATAGACCACTGGGCTGCTCAGAGCCCCTCCTTTGTTTTGAGGCCCCGCAGCTGACACTGAGGCTGCATTTGGGCCTTCTTTGCAAACCTGACTCTAAGCTCCACATTGGGCCCTGGGCCCCCCACCTGTCTTTTGAGTCCCCCATCTGTCTCTGAATTCCATTTGTCTTCCAGGCACCAGGCTTGGATCTGAACCCTGCATATGACCCGAGGCCCACAACGGTGCTCAGTTGCTTTGGCCTGATTCTCAAATTTGGTTTTGTAGAAAAAGATTGATAAAATAGCTTTGGAAACAGAAACGATTCTTTGGCTGTGGTACTTCTAGTGCCTTTGACAAGTTTGTGTCAAGTAGGGCGTTGCATGTGGAGGTCTCCAGACCTGTGAGGGTCACTAATTGATCTCATAGGAGAGGAGGTCAAGAAACTCTGCCTTGGTGGCCTGCTATAGGCCCGCCTGCTACCTCCAGAGGCTGAGTCAAGGATCTGGAAAAGCCCACGTGCTTGGCTGACCATACCTGCCTCAAGGCCAGCAGGACCTGTTCTGAAACCCAGACTGTGTCACGTGCTCAGTGGGCAAGGACACTGGGGCCAGACTGTGCTCTGTCTCTGCAGGCAATACGCAGTGGGGCATGGGTAGGTGTACTCCCAGGAGCTCTGAACTCTGTGCAGGGACTAGGAAGGAAATGCAGAGGAGGGGATGTAGGTTATGGCACACCAGGACTGCAGCTGCAGGTGTGGGTGATGAGGAATGAGACGTTGGCACCAGAGGGCAAGCACTGAAGCCTCAGCCTTTGCCTAGGTTCATGTTCCTATTGAAGATTATGTCCCTTAACAAGGACCCCAATTTTCAAAAGGTCACAGTTTGGACTTTTCCCTGCCTATTGGTACCAGTGGGCTGACAGAGATAGGCAAGCCTGAAAAGGACATGTCATATTATTTTTGTATGATGATAGTTTTTCAGTACATCTTGTTTTCCTGGCCTTGTGCTAGGTACCAGGAATCACGGAAAACAGTTAAGAAAATGAGGTGAAAGGCTGAGACCGTGAAACGTCTGGATCCAGAGGTGGCTGGGGGTGAAGAAGCAGGCCTGGGTTGACGTTAGGAATTGGTGACTCATCGGACATAGGGTAAAAATATGGAGGAGATGATGGTGGCTCCTAGGCTCCTTGTGTGGGAAGGACAGGGTGCCATTCATTCACTGAGGCAGGCTGGGGGAGCATGTTTGGAAACCCCAGTAGAGGTCTTGGGGAGAGTGGCATTCCTGGGTACCTAAGCCATAGTGAAGGGTAGGGGTGGATAACATCGCCTAGGAGAAAGTGCAGACTAAGAGAGGAGCTAAAAAAAAAATCCATCCAGGAAGAGGCTAAGAGAAGGATGCCCTAAAGGGAAACAGATGAACAAGTCAGCAATGAGGTCCTGACTTGGTAACTGCAGGTTGTGGGGTGGGGTGGCCACACCAGACCTCTCTGGCTCAGAGTGACCAGGAGACAGAGAAAGTCAAGACTCAGATGTTGGGGAGAAGACACTGGGGACATAGATGCCTCACAGAATGATCTGGATTCAGCCTCTGGAGGGAGACTGCTGCAGGTGTTTTGGGCTGATGTCACCTGGTGAGGTGTCATATGTAATAGGGTAGGTGGCTGAGAAGCCAGCTCATCAAGAGGCTAGCAGGTGCTGTGACATGGCTGTGTGGCTGCCAGAGCCTGGCCAGGGAAGTGGTCAAACAGGCGGGAGCAATAATGCCATGACAATATGGAAGTCAGACATGGACCCTGCTGGTTTTCCTGCCCTGGGGTTGGTGTGGACAGCACCCTGTTCCCAAGAGAAAGAGAAGAAAGGACAGACACCTAGTCCAAAGGCATTCCCTCCTGTGCCCTGGGGCCTTTGGAGGGCATAGCCTTCCTTTTTTTCTCAGCCTCTTAACACCTGCAGCATGCTTTGGGAGGTGATGCCAGTGTGACTGTGACACCCCCCCAGGCCAGTGGAAGCTGGTCCTGATGTCTCTTGTTCTCTGGACCCTGGCTCTTTGGGTGCCTCTAGAATCAGTGTGCCCTCAGCCCAGGCTTCTAGCTGAGTCCCTGTCAGGCAGGGAGACTCTAGCACCATCCAGAAAGGCATAACTGTGCTCTGGGCAGCTTGGATCTTGGGGAGCCCAGATTTTGCTCTAGGCTTTCACCGAGAGCACTGCCCAGAGCCAGCAGGCCTCTGCCTTTAACTGCTGTGGTCCTTCCAAAATATCAGTATGCTTTTGCTACACCTGAGACTCCAGGTACACCTCACATTACAACTGCATTGAAACCTCAGCCTTGGGGCAGGTTAGGGCTGGTGTTCATCCTGTGATGCAGGTCTCCAGTCCAAGGTTAGTGTGTGAGGGCCAGTCATATATTTCTCTCTGGGTTTCCACAGTCCCACAGGTATGATTCCCTCAGATTTTCCTCTGGTATGTCCTCCAGCAAACACCACCCTCTGGGCCCTACCCCCAGAGTGCCAAAGTGCTTCATTCCCCCTCCCCCCCAGCCACTACTACCTGGAACCTCCCCTCGGGCATCCTCCCCCAGCCCTGGGCTGTTGCCCCACTTTGCCTCAAAGTGCAGGTGGCTCCATGTAAGCCAGGTTTGGTGGGAGCAGGGAGTTTCCTCTGGTGGTGGTGCCTGTTCCCTTTGCCCATCGCAAGTGTTCTTGGAGCCCCTCTCTCGGGGGTCACAGTGTAGCCTCTAGAGAAAGCTCTCCTTTGGGTCTGAGCAGTTGGAAGGAGGCCTACACTTTCAGACACTCTTAAGGACAGAGGCTGAGGAGAGGACAGAAATGAGGTCCAGGAGGAGAGACAGAGTTCATCTTCAGAGGGGCTGACCTTGAATAGGTGGGGGCAGAAGACAACTTGCTTTAAGGGGAAGACCCATGCTGGGGAGCCCTGTGCCCATCTGGGATGGGAGCTGGGGGTGCTGTGTGATCCAGATAGCCCAAGCATGGGCAGGGCACCCAGCCTGGACAGGGAGAGGCAGGTGGTGGGCAAAGCTGGAAATAGGCTGCTCAGAGAGGATGTAAGGGGGCCAATGAGTGCCAGGCACTTACTGAGCACGCTTGTGGTCTGCACACACAGGCAACTCAGGCCCTCTCAGGTCTATTGGAGTCCACCTAACCTTCAGACACTCTATTAGGTGCTTTTCCTCCCCTAGCAGCTCCAGATTTGCTTACTCCCATAGCACCTGAGTTCCTCCATGTGGTGTCTAGTCGCGGGGTGGGAGGTGTCTCTGCATCTGGCTGCCCCCTGTTTGGTTGTGATGGTGGGCCACATGGGCCTGGCCTGCTAACACTCTCTCTCACTGCTCTCTCCTGCCCATCTGCATGTGGCTGCTCTGTTTAGCTGCGCAGTGGTCCCGAGCACCGGCTGTGTAAGTGAGCATGCCCATCCCATGCCTCTCACTGTCCTCACACTGTGCTTGGCTGCCTGGGTCTCTGTTCTGTGTGGCTGTGTGGGGTTTGGATGCTGCTGACAGCCCTGTAAGGCTTCCCCTGGCCATAGCAGGGAAATAGGGAGGGGAATGGGGGCATATGAGAGTGGGTCTTCTCTGGAGCAGTCACCCCAGATAGGCTTCCTACCACGTACCACGGCCAGGCTGAAGAGGGGCTAGAGATCTGGGATCCTGCCACATGAGGCTGGGAAGTGAGGTGCTATCTGTCCCTGTTGAGTGTGTGCACATGTGTGTGCGTATGTCTCTGTGTGTTACTGCCACTGCCACTGCTACTGCATGTCTGCAATACCCATGGGCACCATTGATGCTGTCGTGTGCAGTAATATGCAGGCTGCCTCACACCTGCCCTGCATGTGTTGCCGCCCCAGGTGGAGTGAATGCTGCCTGAGGTCTGGCCCATGTCACAGGCCTGTTCAGCCCTGTGCAGCTGCCAGCCTCTGTCGTGACTCAGCAGTCTCTGAAGCTAGCCCAGGCTTCTCTGGGTCTCCTCAGGAGAGCACAGCTGTTCGGGGAGTAGGAAGTCTTACAGTCCAGGGCATCTATGAATGGATCCATGCACAGAGCTAGTGTCTGACACTGGCAGGGGGCAGCTAGCCCTTTCCCATGGGAGGCTGTCTTTCCTCTGCTGGGTTGCTTTTGGAGCCACTGTGGGGTGGAGGCCACTAGACTTAATGCTTCATCTTCGAGTGTGTCTAGATGTCTCCAGAGCAGGGTACTGGCCCTGACCCTCGGTGCCAAGCAGAGGGGCCAAGATGAATACAGGGTCCTTCCTCTGAACCAGAGGCTACTCCCACCAAGCTCCCAGCCCCCTGTCCTCCTGGCCCCTTGCCCTGCCCTCCTCCTCCCGCCCCCACTTCGTTTTGCGCCCTCACCTGGCGCTGACCCCATCTCCCTCCGCAGGCTTTTCAGCAGCCTCGGTGAGCTGAGCACCATCTCAGCGCAGCGCAGCCCCGGGGGCCCGGGCAGCGGGGCCTCCTACTCCGTGAGGCCTAGCGGCCGCTACCCCATAACACGACGCGCCCCGAGCCCGGTGAAGCCCGCGTCGCTGGAGCGGGTGGAAGGGCTGGGGGCGGGCGCGGGGGGCGCGGGGCGGCCCTTCGGCCTCACGCCCCCCACCATCCTCAAGTCGTCCAGCCTCTCCATCCCGCACGAGCCCAAAGAGGTGCGCTTCGTGGTGCGCAGCGTAAGCGCGCGCAGCCGCTCCCCCTCGCCATCACCGCTGCCCTCGCCCGCGTCGGGCCCCGGCCCCAGCGCCCCCGGCCCGCGCCGGCCCTTCCAGCAGAAGCCGCTGCAGCTCTGGAGCAAGTTCGACGTTGGCGACTGGCTGGAGAGCATCCACCTAGGCGAGCACCGCGACCGCTTCGAGGACCATGAGATAGAAGGCGCGCACCTACCCGCACTCACCAAGGACGACTTCGTGGAGCTGGGCGTCACGCGCGTGGGCCACCGCATGAACATCGAGCGCGCGCTCAGGCAGCTGGAAGGCAGCTGACGCCCCACCCCCACTCCGCCCCGGCCGCGCCCTGCCGGCAGGGCCCCCCATCCCCACCCCGGGCCGCGGGCTCGGCCCGCCCCCTACGACGACGGCGCCCCGGCCAGGAATGTTGCATGAATCGTCCTGTTTGCTGTTGCTCGGAGACTTGCCCTGTACATTGCTTAGTGCTCTCCCCGGCTGCCCAGCCCCACCCAGCACACAGGAAGGGCGTGGACCAGGGAGGCTGGGGCAGGAGGGGGCGGGGAGGGGTGCTCTAGCCTGACCACCTCTTCACAGCTCCCGGTGGCCATTCTCCTAGAGGGGGAACCTAGTCCAGCATGCGAGGTCAGGACACGCCTTGGTGACTCGGGGGGTGGGGGGAGACATTGGGGTTCTCGAGGGGGGCCAAGGAGCCCCCTGTTTTGCATATTTTAATCCACTCCCTATTTGGAACGAGAAAAAGAACAAATATCTCTGTCCGTAATAGTTTCTGCTCCCCTCCCTTTAATCCTCCCACCTGTCCTGTTGCAGCTGCCCAGTCTTCCATCTCTGGCCCCTCACTGCCACTGCCACCCCACACGGGGCAGGGGATGCTCCAGCTGGTCTGGGGTTGGCCAGGGTCCTAGTGGCCTGCCCTGGGGTCCCAGCTGGGCCCCCTCCCCTCGCTGAGCTCTAGTGTGCCCCACCGACCTTTTAGGTGCTGCTCGTGGGGGGAAGGGCGGCAGGCAGCAGGTCCTGCTGGGGGCCAGCAGGATCAGGGGCCTGGGAGGCCATCACCCTGCAGCTGGGGGCAGGGCCCTGACACTCTGCTGCAGCCATCTTCCTCACAGGGTCTCTCGCCTGAGAGGGGTCCAGTCTGTTCCCCATATTCTTGGGCAACTACAGCAGAGAAGCCTCCCTGCCTTGGACCCCAAAGCCTCCTGTTCCTGCCCTGTGTGTGGGGTGACTCTGGGTGCGATTGAGTTGTGTGTATTCATGATGGTGGAGTGGCCCTGGGGCTGCTCTGGACCTTGGTGGGGCTGTGGAGGCTCGGTGTGTGCATGGGTGTGTGCCTGTGACAGCACCCTGTCTCCTCTTCCAAAGAACGTCAGAGGCCACCCGGCACCTGGGTCCTGCTGTTTGCCTGCCCCTTCAGAGCCTCACCTAGCCCAAGCAGGGTCCCAGGTGAATCCCTGCTGCTTGGAGAGGCCCCAGGGGCCCCTTGGAGGCAGTGCCCACCTTGGGCTTCTGATGAGGCCGTAGGGGAACCCCTAGAAATCAGGCCACCTCAGGCCCTGGGGAGAGTCAAAGACCCCGAGGGTGCCCAGCCCCCCTTACTGTGACTCCTCACACTCAGCAATGACCTGTGGGGTGGGGGGCCCTGGGATGTTTTTAAACCTAGGGTTTGGAGTCTGGATTAAGCTCCATCCACGTCACTCACAAGTTTCTGTTTATATTTCTAGCTTTTTTTAATAAAAGAAAAAAAAAAAAGAAAACAAGTTTTCACAGCCCAGGGGTCTGGCATGCCGGTCTGTGCCCGCCCCGCCCCAGCCCACTGGCCCCACTCCCTGGGCGCAGACACCCCCACCCCTCCCACTCACCAACAGTCCAGGTCACTCAGCAGCAGTCACTGTAATGACTGCCACATACACACTCGGTCTCACACTCACCTGTGGGTTTTTGGTTCCGTTCAATTTGGGTTTTTAACTTTACAGGGTCAGTTCTGCTTCACCCCTCCTTTTGTATGGAGTTCCATTGGGGGATTTCACCCCCTGCTCCAGTCCTGAGGCCTCCTGACCCTGACGTTGTGATACACCCCACAGAGATCTATGTTTCTTATATTATTATTATTATTGATAATTATTACAATAATATTATTATGTAATAAATTTATAAGAAATGAAACTAAGCCTGGTTGTCCTCCTCTGTCCCTCAGACTGCTTACAAAAACCTCCCCAGCCTTGACCCTTCTCACTGGCAACTTTTAGGTCCCTGTCTCTGACCTAAACCTCTGCCCAGGCCTGGTTTCTCCGGGATCTTCACCCAGAGTCGGCCAGCGCTCAGCCCAGGCTTTCTGATGCCTTTCTCTGCTCACCAGTTCACTGAGTGGCACCTCCTAAGCCAGAAGTATCGTCGTCCTAAGGTGTAAACCTCCCTAGTATCTAGTTCATGAATTCTGCTGCTCCTGGTTTGGAACCATCTCATGTCTTCCCCACTGTCCACACCCAAGTCTACCTGGCGTTGCTTCTTCCCCTCTGATTCAGTAATTTCTGTTTCCATTTCTACCCTCTGCTCACTAACACCAGACCATCTCTGCAAGTGAAGCCAGTGGAGGTACCCCCTGCACTGGGGTCTGTGCCCCTGCTGTGGCCGTGTGGTTCCCCTCTCCACACATACTGTTCAGCAGCCTTGCTGCACAGTTATAGCCCCTAAGCCCAGTACAACTCTTCATAGCTCCATCCCTAGTCACACCCACCTTCCCTGTATCACCCATCCTTTATCTGCACACCCTTAGAGGCTGAGCTCTAGGTCCTTTCTTCCTAGAGGCTTTCCCTGACCTGTCCTCCCCAGGGTTTGAGTTAGATGTTAAGCTCCAAAACCACACAGCCCTGGCACCTTGGGTTACCTGCTCAGCTGGACTGTGCTCCTCAAAGATGTGAGATCTTTTTCTCCTGCTCTGAGCCAGGCACCACAGACACAGATACCGTCCTTCAAGCATGCAAGGCAGTTATGTAGGCAGCCAGAGGCTATTAGCTAGTAAGGTGGCAGGGGAGGCATGTCCTGTGTGGCACCTGCTGGAGGTGGCCAGTCCACAGCAGGGCACACGCAGCTCAGTGAGCGGAAGAGGTGGAGAGCTGCATCTTGAAAGGTAAACACTAAGGTGAGTGGTAGACCCACTGTCGCAGATCAGGTGAAGGAGATCAGAGGAGGCCATGAGAGAAACGAAAGCACAAGACCCAGGGCTAAGAGATGGTCAGGGGCCTCACAAATGTGATGCCACCTGAGGGGAGGGGTTTCAGGAGGGCAGTGGATGGGGACCTGGTCACATTGGTTAGAGGTGGGAATGAATGTGACAAAATGTCAAAGGTACACCTTGATTCTGATGTTGTCTCCGAGCCAGGGGGAAGCTAGGGTTGAGGCTAAAGGAGGAGCCAACCAGAAAAGCCAGAAGATCTCAGAGGGAGTAAAGGTGGGGCAGCAGTGGGGCATCTTTATGCAGAGGAGGCAGGTGCCCTGGAGATGCAAGAGAAGATCTAGGCAGCCCAGAGGAGGTAGCAAAGATCCTCTCAAGGCTGGAGATGGTGACTGCTTGGCAGTGGGTCCTATAGAGGCTTGCAGTCTATCTAAAAGCCCTCACAATTTCTAATTTTCAACGTTATTCTAAGTTTTCGTCTCATTTTTAGGCTAGAAACTGTGGCCATTATAAAAAGAAGGGTTCACAGAAAATCAAGGAGTGGGGCCCTGGGAGGGTCTAAGAATGGGGCAGAGATGAGACCCTGACTTGCCCTGGTCCTGGGCACTGTGGCATCAGGAAGGTGGGCTCTTGGAGCGCCTCGGAAGCTGGGGTCTCTCTGGACTGGAACTTGGGAGGCTGGGGGCAGTGCGGCTCCTCCAAGGACAGGAGGTTAACTACTTTTTGTGCATGGGCAATGGGACCCTGCCTTCCATTGCATGGCTGTGCCCACCTTGGCTCCCAAGGAGTCTGGGGGGAGAAGATGAATGTCAAAAAGACTGACATTCAAAAGAGAGATTGGCGGTGCCCATAGCTCAATGGGTAGGGCGCCGGTCACACACACCCAGGCTGGCAGGTTCAAACTAAAATAACAATGAAACTGCAACAACAACAACAAAACTAGCCAGGTGTTGTGGCGGGCACCTGTAGTCCCAGCTACTTGGGAGGCTGAGGCAAGAGTTTTTTTTTTTCTTTATTAAATCATAGCTGTGTACATTAATGCAATCATGGGGTACAATGTGCTGGTTTTATATACAATTTGAAATATTTTCATCTAACTGGTTAACATAGCCTTCACGGCATTTTCTTAGTTATTGTGTTAAGACATTTATATTCTACACCTAGTAAATTTTACATGTACCCTTGTAAGTTATACTGTAGGTGTGGTCCCACCAATTACTTTCCCTCCATCCATCCTCCCCCTCCCCTCCCCTCACTCTTCCCTTTCCCCTTCTTCTTGGGGTATAATTGGGTTACATAAGAAAGCTATAAATTGGTTTCATAGTAAGACTGAGTACATTGGATTCTTTTTCTTCCATTCTTGAGATACTTTGCTAAGCTCCATGCATGTAAACATGTAAGAGGTAAAGTCTCCTTCTTTCTTCAAGGCCGCATAATATTCCATGGTGTACATATACCACAATTTATTGATCCATTCATGGGTCAGTGAGTACTTGGGCTTCTTTCATGACTTAGCAATTATGAATTGGGCTGCAATAAACATTCTGGTACATATATCTTTGTTATAATGTGATTTTTGGTCGTCTGGATCTATACCTAGTAGAGGAATTGTCGGATTGAATGGCAGGTCTATTTTTAGATCTCTAAGTGTTCTCCAAACATCTTTCCAAAAGGAACATATTAGTTTGCATTCCTACCAGCAATGTAGAAGTGTTCCCTTTTCTCCACATCCACGCCAGCATCTCTGGTTTTGGGATTTTGTAATGTGAGCTAATCTTACTGGAATTAGATGATGTCTCAAAGTAGTTTTGATTTGCATTTCTCTGATGATTAAGGATGATGAGCATTTTTTCATGTGTCTCTAGGCTGTGTACCTTTCTTCTTCAGAGAAGTTTTTCTTCAAGTCCCTTGCCCGCCCTGAGATGGGATCATTTGTTCTTTTCTTGCTAATACATTCGAGTTCTCTGTGGATTCTGGTTATTAAACCTTTGTCAGAGGCATACCCTACAAATATCTTCTCCCATTCTGTCTGCTTGCTTTACTTACTGTGTTCTTGGCTGTGCAGAAGCTTTTTAGTTTGATCAGGTTCCAGTAGTGTATTTTTGATGTTGCTTCAATTGTCTGGGGGGGTCCTCCTCATAAAATATTCACCCAGGCCCATTTCTTCAATAGTTTTCCCTGCACTTTCTTCTAGTCTTAGTTTCATGTCTTAAGTTTAAATCTTTAATTCAGTGAGAGTCTATCTTAGTTAATGGTGAGAGATGTGGGTCCAGTTTCAGTCTTCTACAGGTAGTTCACCTAGCACCATTTGTTAAATAGGGAATCTTTTCCCCACTGAATGTTTTTAATTGACTTATCAAAGATCAAATAATGGTAAGTAGCTGGGTTCATCTCTTGGTTTTCTATTCTGTTCCATACATCTACCTCTCTGTTTTTGTGCCAGTACCATGCTGTTTTGATCACTATCGATTTATAGTATAGTCTGAGGTCTGGTAGTGTAATTCCTCCTGCTTTGTTTTTATTTCTGAGTAATGTCTTGGCTATTCGAGGTTTTTTTCTGATTCCATATAAAACAAAGTATTATTTTTTCGAGATCTTTAAAGTATGACAGTGGCGCTTTAATAGGGATTGCATTAAAATTGTATATTGGTTTGGGTAGTATGGACATTTTAACAATGTTGATTCTTCCCAGCCATGAGCATGGTATGTTTTTCCATTTGTTAACATCTTCAGCTATTTTTCTTAGAGTTTCATAGTTCTCTTTATAGAGATCTTTCACATCTTTTGTTAGGTAAACTCCCAAATATTTCATCTTCTTTGGCACTACTGTGAATGGAATAGAGTTCTTGACTGTTTTTTCAGCTTGACTATTGTTGGTATATATATAAAGGCTACAGATTTTTTTTTTTTTTTTGAGACAGAGCCTCAAGCTGTCACCCTGGATAGAGTACCGTGGCATCACAGCTCACAGCAACCTCCAACTCCTGGGTTCAAGCGAGTCTCCTGCCTCCGCCTCCCAAGTAGCTGGGACTGCAGGCGCCCGCCACAACGCCTGGCCATTTTTTGGTGGCAGCCATCATTGTTGTTTGGCGGGTCCGGGTTGGATTCGAACCCGCCAGCTCAGGTGTATATGGCTGGCACCTTAGCCCGTTGAGCCACAGGCGCCAAGCCAAGGCTAGATTTCTGAGTTTTGATTTTGTAACCTGAGACGCTGCTGTATTCCTTGATCACTTCTAAGAATTTTGTAGTAGAATCCCTGGTGTTTTCCAGATATACAATCATATCATCTGTGAAGAGTGAAAGTTTGATCTCTTCTGACCCTATGTGGATACCCTTGATCGCCTTTTCTTCCCTAACTGGGATGGCTAAGACTTCCATTACAATGTTAAAAAGCAGTGGAGACAATGGGCAACCTTGCCTGGTTCCTGATCTGAGTGGAAATGATTTCAATTTAACTCCATTCAATACAATATTGGCTGTGGGTTTGCTATAGGTGGCCTCTATCAGTTTAAATGTCCCTTCTATGCCAATTTTCTTAAGTGTTCTGATCATGAATGGATGCTGGATATTATCAAAAGCTTTTTCTGCATCAATTGAGAGAATCATATAGTCTTTGTGATGAATTATATTTATAGATTTATGTATATTGAACTAGCCTTGAGACCCTGGGATAAAACCTACTTAGTCATGGTGTATAATTTGTTTTATGTGTTGCTGGATTCTGTTTTGTTAGGATCTTGTTGAATATTTTTGCATCAATACTCATTAGTGATATTGGTGTATAATTTTCTTTTCTTGTTGGGCCTTTTCCTGGTTTGGGGATCAAGGTGATGTTTGCTTCATAGAATGTGTTCGGTAGTATTCCTTCTTTTTCTATATTTTGGAAAAGGTTGAGTAATATAGGTACTAGCTCCTCTTTAAAGGTTTGGTAGAATTCTGATGTAAAGCCATCTGGTCCGGGGCTTTTCTTTTTAGGGAGATTTTGTATAGTTGATGCTATTTCAGAACTTGATATAGGCCTGTTCAACATTTCCACTTCATTCTAAGTCTAGAAAGTTGGCGTGCTTCCAAGTATTGGAAGTATTGGCTAAGTCTAGGAAGGTGGCATGCTTCCAAGTATTGGTCAATTTCCTTCAGATTTTCATATTTCTGAGAATAAAGTTTCTTGTAATATTCATTAAGGATTTTTTGAACTTCTGAAGAATCTGTTGTAATTTCATCATTACCATTTCCAATTGATGAAATTAGAGATTTTACTCTTTTTTTCCTGGTTAGGTTAGCCAAAGGTTTATCTATTTTATTGACCTTTTCAAAAAACTACCTTTTGGATTTATTGATCTGTTGTATAATCCTTTTGTTTTCAATTTAATCTAATTCTGCTCTAATTTTGGTTATTTCTTTTCTTCTGCAGCGTTTGGGATTGGAATGTTCTTCCTTTTCCAGTTGCTTGAGAAGTCCCATTAAGTTGTTAACTTCCTCTCTTTCTGTTCTCTTGAGGAAGGCTTGCAATGCTATACATTTCCCTCTTAGGACTGCCTTTGCGGTATCAAATTATCAGAGGTTCTGATAATTTGTGTCTTCATTATCGTTATGTTTCAAAAATTTGATAATTTCCTTCTTAATCTCATCTATGACCCAGCTATCATTCAGCGTAAGGTTATTTTTAGCTTGCATGTTTTTGTATGAGTATGCAGATTTCTGTTGTTACTGAGTTCAACTTTTATTCCACGATGGTCCGAGAAGATGCAAGAAATAATTTCTATTCTTTTAAATTTGCTGAGGTTAGATTTGTGACCTAAGATGTGATCGATTTTGGAGTATGTTCTGTGAAAGCCCAAGAGTTTGAGGTTGCTGTGAGCTGTGATGCCACGAAACTCTACCCAGGGTGACAACT
The DNA here is from genome assembly GCA_963574655.1 of Perodicticus potto. NCBI lineage: Eukaryota > Metazoa > Chordata > Mammalia > Primates > Lorisidae > Perodicticus > Perodicticus potto. The sequence goes on from CAUYRH010081035.1 coordinate 77,373, forward strand.
TGAAACTCTGTCTCAAAAAAAAAAAAAAAAAAAAAAGCCTGAGAGATTTATCCAGGCCTTCAAGGCCTAGACCAGAGAAGCCTACCAGAAGAGGGGAGAAATGGCCCCGGGGAAGAGGGCTGAGGAACCGGAAATCCAAATGTCTTTGGGTCAAGACTTTCTCACTCAAGGCCAGGGACTCCAGTGCCCCTCTAGTCTCTTTGTGACCTCAGAATGCTCCAGCTTTGCCCTCTCAGAGGCCCTGGGTGACTCACCAACACTTTCCTGGAGACTGCAGCCTTGGTTTTCCCTCCACCAGCTCCCACAAGGTCCTGTGGACAATTTGGGGACGTGTCCTAGGCACCAAAGCTGGATGGACAAGTTTTCTGCTCTAGCTGGGGCCATCCTGGAGACAAGGGGTGGGGTGAGAGAGCAGGAATAGGAGAGCAGGGGAAGGAATGGGGCTGGAAGGGGTGGGGATTGGGGTAAGAAAAAACTGGAGTAGGAGTTGGATTTCCCAAGTCAAGAAGAGTGGGGGTCAGAAATGGGCAGCAGTGAAGAGGGCAGAGCTGCTGGGTGAGCAGGAGCCAGGAGAAGGGCTAGGACAAGCTAGAGGGGAAGTCTGAAAGGACATGAGGACCCTTGGACCAGGTCCCTATGCTGGGTGGCTGCCTCAGCCTGGGCCAAGCCCTCCAGCCCCAGAACCTAACTGGCTCATACTTTTACCCCTCTTTCCCTCCCCTGCTCTTGGGATAGCATGAAGACAAAGTCACTCTTAGTTGAGATGTTGTCATTAGGTTTAATGACAAAATTAAACTGGCTTGGTAATGTGCCTTTCCCTCAAACATCACTGTGGCTAGGGCAGATACTGTGACCACAGCCCCTTCTAGAATCAGAGTGAGTAAGCTCTGCAGAGTCAAACAATAATTGTCTTCTAGAATCTAGACATTAGCTCTTTGACATGGATACTTCTTAAATATTTTTTTAAGAACTAGGTAACAGAGCAAAGCCAGAGCCGGATCGGGGCTGCAGGAGCTGTGCCAGGTCCGGACGGGCCAAAATGCCCTATAAACTGAAAAAGGAGAAGGAGCCCCCCAAGCTTGCCAAAGGCATGGCCAAGCCCAGCAGCTCAGGCAAGGATGGCGGAGGCGAGAACACTGAGGAGGCCCAGCCGCAGGCCCAGCCACAGTTCCAGACCCAGTCCCAGTCTCAGGCACCATCATCCAACAAGCGTCCCAGCAAACACCACCCCCAACACAGCTCAGCAAAATCAAGTACTCAGGGGGGCCCTCAGATTGTCAAGAAGGAACGAAGGCAAAGCTCCTCCCGCTTCAACCTCAGCAAGAACTGGGAGCTGCAGAAGCTTCCTGCCCTGAAAGATTCACCAACCCAGGAGCGGGAGGAGCTGTTTATCCAGAAGCTACGCCAGTGCTGTGTCCTCTTTGACTTCATGTCAGACCCACTCAGTGACCTCAAATTTAAGGAAGTAAAGCGGGCAGGACTCAATGAGATGGTGGAGTATATCACCCATAGCCGTGATGTAGTCACTGAGGCCATTTACCCTGAGGCTGTCACCATGTTTTCAGTGAATCTCTTCTGGACACTGCCACCTTCATCAAATACCACAGGGGCTGAATTTGACCCAGAGGAAGGTGAGCCCACCCTGGAAGCTGCCTGGCCACATCTCCAGATTGTGTATGAGTTTTTCTTACGTTTCCTTGAGTCTCCTGATTTCCAGCCAAACATAGCCAAGAAGTACATTGATCAGAAGTTTGTCCTTGCTCTCCTGGATTTATTTGACAGCGAGGATCCTCGAGAGCAGGACTTCCTCAAGACCATTTTACATTGCATCTATGGCAAGTTTTGGGGGCTCTGGGCTTATATTCGTAGGCAGATCAACCACATCTTCTACAGGTTCATCTATGAGACAGAGCATCACAACGGGATTGCCGAGCTCCTGGAGATCCTGGGCAGCATCATCAATGGCTTTGCCTTGCCTCTTAAGGAAGAGCACAAGATGTTCCTTATCCATGTCTTGCTTCCCCTTCACAAGATCAAGTCCCTTAGTGTCTACCACCCTCAGTTGGCATACTGTGTGGTACAATTCCTAGAGAAGGAGAGCAGTCTGACTGAGCAGGTGATTGTGAGACTTCTTAAATTTTGGCCCAAGACCCATAGCCCTAAAGAAGTGATGTTCTTGAATGAACTAGAGGAGATTCTAGATGTCATTGAACCTTCAGAGTTCAGCAAAGTGATGGAACCACTCTTCCGCCAGCTTGCCAAGTGTGTCTCCAGTCCCCATTTCCAGGTGGCAGAGCGTGCTCTTTATTATTGGAACAATGAGTATATCATGAGCTTGATAAGTGACAATGCTGCCCGAGTCCTCCCCATCATGTTCCCAGCACTCTATAGGAACTCCAAGAGCCACTGAAACAAGACCATCCATGGACTGATCTCTAATGCCCTGAAGCTATTTATGGAAATGAATCAGAAGCTGTTTGATGACTGCACACAACAGTAAAGGCAGAGAAACAGAAGGGTTGGTTCTGAATGAAGGAAAGGGAAGAAATGTGGCAAAAAATAGAGGAGCTCGCCCGGCTTAATCCCCAGTATCCCATGTTTCGAGCTCCCCCACCACTGTCCCCTGTGTACTCAATGGAGACAGAGACCCCCACAGCAGAGGATATCCAGCTTCTAAAAAGGACGGTGGAGACTGAGGCTGTGCAGATGCTAAAGGACATCAAGGAGGAGAAAGTGCTGCTGCGGAGGAAATCAGAGCTGCCCCAGGATGTGTATACCATCAAGGCACTGGAGGCCCACAAGTGGGTGGAAGAGTTCCTAACTGCCAGCCAGGAAGCTCTCTGACCCCATCACAGGGCCACAACCCACTCAGCCCTGGGATGCTGCCCCAGCCCTCCATCCTCTGTTCCCTACTGGCTGACTTGGGGCAAGGCAGCGCCTCTCTGACTACTCTAGGGAGGGGATACGGGCACTTGGAAGTAGGGACACCCACAGAGTGGGTTCCTCTTCACCCCCAAATGTGTTCCTGCCTCCCTGTGGCTAGTACAGACAGGCCGAACACTCAGATGCTCGGTGCTCAAATAACCTGGGGATGCCTGTTCCCCTCCTGCTCCTAATCCCACAGCTACCTGAGGCCGCTCTGAGAAAAACACACAGGAATACATGTGCTCCTCCACTCTTCCCTTCATTCTCATTTGAA